>VMDR010010027.1:0-31866 GCA_007922815.1 Macrotus californicus | reverse complement strand
TAAAAAAAAAAAAGGAAATGAAGGGATTTATTTCTGTTTTTTTAAGGAGCTAAAATGAGAAATTGTATAATATATAAAAATAAAAAGCATATAGTGCCAGAATGTTTGATACTTTTTGTCTTCTGTGTCTTTTTGTCTCTAGGCTCCGAGCTCTGTCCAGTGGTGGGAGTATTACATCCCCTCCTCTTTCTCCAGCATTGCCGAAATATAAATTAGCAGACTATCGTTATGGCAGAGAAGAGATGTTAGCACTTTTCCTTAAAGATAACAAGGTAAGAAAGTAGGAAGGAATTCAGAACTATTCTGAGTGAGTTGTTGGGCTATGCACAGTGATAAACTGATACATGAGACACCCATGGTTTCCCTCTACCTTACCTTCTGAAGTTGTGCTTTGAGACTGCAGTGGTTCACAGAGGCTCTTCTCCGCCCTTCTTTTTTTTTTCCTTTTTTAAGAGAGGACCTAAAATTTCATTATAGGAGTAGAAAGCTTCATGGAAACAGGAAGAATAGTCGGTACTTAATGCTTTGTCTAAGTAGTTTCCTCTTAGCCCTTGTTTTGGTCTGTTTCTATTTCAATTTGATGGCTGAGAAAGGAAGATTTTCTTTTTTTTTTAAATCTTCACCCAAGGACACACCCATTGATTTTGGAGAGAGGGGAAGGGAGGGAAAGAGAAACATGGATGTGAGAGAGAAACATTGACCAGAGAGAAACATTGACCGATTGTCTCTTGGCACGTCCCCCAACTGGGGATCGAACCCACAACCTCGTCACGTGTCCTGACCTGGAATTGGACCTGTGACACTTCAGTGCACCTGGCCAGGGCCTCCCTTCTCTTTGTTGTACCTTTTAGTCCTCTTTCCAGTTAGAAGTTAGGAGGGAGAAGAGGAATTATTTCTCTTTTTCTTTCCCCTTTTATGCTAAATAGTAGAGAGAAAATCTTAAAAATGTCATGTCACATTTGTGTCACTTAGAAATGATCAAAACTCAAGCAGTGTAAAGTATAGTGTTCTTATCTGACTAGTGAGAAATATTTTCTATTGTAAAAGTATACTTTGTTTTTAATTTTATTAATGGGTTGAATCTCAGATTTTAATGATGGCTGCTAAGGACAGTTACAGTTGCTTGTAAAGCTTTTCTTACCACCTTGTGCTTTGAGTTAAATGGGGAGATTTTTACTTTCCTCCTGTGTACTGTGGACTACCAGAGTTAGTGCTGTGTCACATCTGAAAATGGTGTCTGATGGGACGGCTGGGGGGAGGTGACTGGGGTTCTTAATGCTGATCCCCGAGGATGTGTAAGTACCACCAGCGTTCACTGTGACTGCGTAAGCTTTTTATCTACATTTATAATGGTAACATAAACAGGAGAGATTTTTTTTGTTTTATCTTCTTGAATTTGAGGGGTGGCATTAATCTTATATCATCATGGGTTTGGTCAAACAGATACCTTCGGACCTTCTGGATAAAGAATTTCTGCCTATCCTACAGGAGGAGCCCCTGCCGCCATTGGCTCTTGTACCATTTACAGAAGAAGAACAGGTTTGTGCCGAGCTTTGAGCCTCAGTTCAAATCCTTGTTCCTTCCCAGTGAGACGTGAAAATACAAGGTTACTGCTTAGGCCCTATAGAGTATACTTCATCCCCACAGGTCTGCTTCCTTCATTCTGTTTTCTTGGTTTATGGGTGCTTATCTTAGTTGACTAGATTCTGCTTAGATGTGAATCTGGTGAGTATTATGTAGAGATAAGGAGATGGCTCTAGATCTTTAATAAGGACCGTGGGAACCATCCTTCAGAACTTACTTGAGTAGAGAGAAAGTGTTATTTTCCAGGGGGGGGAGGGGTCGTGCTTTTCAGGAGTAATTGGCATCCTGAATTTTCACCAGTGTATTCAACCATTGAAGAAAGATGTAGATCTTCAGCTTAAAATGTGCTTACAAATACTGTTCTGTCACCAGTTTTTTAAATGATATTGGGAGAAAATTAGATGTTTGGGCTGGAAAGTAACAGATTTTGTGTTGTCCTGTTATATAGTATACTATGTCTAAAGGTAAATAAAAGGATTTCTAATGTCAAGGAACTTATGGTGACTGTAGTAAAGTGGAGAAGTAAGAGCTTTGTTGGAACGGTGAAATGCCGTCTTAATGAAGAATCATTACTTTTACAAGAAAAACTCTATTGAGGCGTAATTTACGTGCCAGACAATGTACCTTTAAGGTACACAGTTCAGTGGTTTTTAGTATTTTCACAGAGTGGTGTAACCAGCACTACTATCTAATTCTAGAAGATTTTCATCATTACTTTGTGACAATCCTGAGTATTTCCTCTGAACTCTTGCCATATTTTGCATGAGGAAGTCACTCTATTATGAAAGAAAAGCTTATTGAGAGAACTCTATTCCAACTGTGTTAAGTTCTAAGAAAGATGTGATAATCATCTTTGGTGGTTTTCAGCTTCATACTTTCATAAGCAATTTTTTGTTTTGTTTATTGTTCTAAATTGGTCTAGTTCGTGTTTATTCATGAAATCCAGTATTGTCATCTAGGGTCACCAGCAGGTATTTTCATTGACCAAATGGTATTTATTGCTGTAGAGTACACAGGAAAGAAAGGGTCCTGGGAAACGTTGCTGAAATGTTCCTTTTCAAAAAATCGACATTTGGCTGTTTAGGGTGGGGCAAAAGTAGGTTTACAGTTGTGAGTATGCGAAACACAGAGCTTATTCTTGTTTATTTATTAATTATTATTTTCCATACAAACAATTATAAACCTGCTTTTGCCCCAACGTGTATTTTGGGTTTTATTTTTAATTTTTTTTTTGAAGATTTTATTTATTTTTTAGAGAGAGGGGAAGGGAAGGAGAAAGGGAGAGAAACATCCGTGTGTGAGAGAAATATCAATTGGTCACCTCTTGCATGTGCCCCCAGCTGGGGACCTGGCCCATGACTGAGGCATGTGCCCTGACCCGGAATCAAACCTGTGACCCTTCAGTTTGTGGGATGATACCCAACCCACTGAGACACACCAGTCAGGGCGGTTTTTTATTTTTCTTAAAAATATTTTTATTATGAAGTATTTCAAATAGACAAGTATAGAGCATATTATTACAAACACCAGTATGTTATAATTCGTTTATATCAAATCTTAAAATTATGACATATTTGTGCCTTGTGTTTTAAGAAGTAAGATTTCTCATGTAGTTGAGATTGCCTGAAGTGTAACTGTCCCTTCCTTTCCAGGGAGTACTGAGGGGTCACTTCTCTCATTCATTTAAAGACTTCATTGCATATCTGTACATCCATGTGCCATCATAGTTCCATCTTGTAGGGTTATAATTTACACTTGATCTTAGCCAAAAGACCAAGAAGCGATAGGGTTATAAGATAAGTCTTGAAGATAGCACACTGTAGTTTTTTTCTTCAGCTTTTTTCCTTTCAGTAATGATTTTTAGATTTATCTGTGTTGATGCACATGGTGTTAGTTCATTCATGTCTGCTGTATAGTATTTCATATGTGAGAAAATCCAGTTTTTGAAATCTGTGGTTGAATATGTAGGTTGTCTTGAATTTTTGCTATTAAAAATTTTGTTGCCATAAGCGTTCTTAAAACATGGTGTAAAAATGAAATCTCTGGGTTTGGGCTCTGCATTTTTTAAAACTTTATTGCTATTGCCACATTATAGTTGTTTAAGCCAGTTTGCATTCTTGCCAGCAGTGTAGGAGACGTTTTATTTTTATGCAGCCCTGCAGTTCTTGGTTTTTAAATTTTGGCCAAAATAATGGCTGTGATAGTTGTTTTTAATTTGTATTTTACTAGTTACTAGTGAGATTGAGCATCTTTTTGTGTGCTACGGGCCCTTAGGGTCTTTGATTATCTGTGTCCTTTGCCCACTGTTCTCCAGGATTGTTTTTCTTACTGATTTTATGATTTTTTTAATATTCTTAAAAACCAATAAAGTACTTATTATAAAATTACTTATATTCATTGTAGAAAATACAGAAAGGTATAAAGAAGAAAATCTCACTTATAAACTTATTACCATGTAGAGGTAATTATTTGTTAACATTTAGTATGTTTTATTGCAGTCTGTTATCTTTGTGTATCTTTAGTTGTCAGAATATACCAATACAGTCAGAATCCAACTGCATAATTTTAGGGTTATACATCATGACCAAGTAGGGTTTACCCGCCACATGCAAGGGTGGTGCAACATAAGAAAATCAGTGTAAAACATCACGTTACTAGAACAAAGGGGAAAACCCACTTGATCATCTCAATTGACGCAGAAAAAGCATTTGACAAAATTCAACACCCTTTCACAGTAAAACACTCAGTTATCTAGGAATTGAAGGGAATTTAATCAATATGATTAAGGGTATTTATGAAAAACCTATAGCTAATATCATACAGTTATGTATCATTTAATTACGAGGACATGTTCTGGGATGTGCATCGTTAGGTGATTTTGTCGTGGGAACATCATAGAGTGCACCTAACACAACCTAGGTGGTGAAGCCGACTGCGCACGGGGCTATGTGGTACAGCCTCTTGCTCCTGAGTCACAAAGCCTGTTCAGCAAGAAATTAGAGTAAAAATCCATAAACCAGTAGCTTAGTGATCATCACTATTATCAAGTATTATGTATTGTACGTAATTGTATGTGCTGCACTTTTATGTGACTAGCAGCTCAGGAAGCTTGTTTACACCGTTATTAACACAAACGTGTGAGTAATGCCTTGCACCACAGCATTGTAAGTGCTAGGGCTTCACTAGGCGATGGGGATTTTTCAGCTCTGTTATAATCTTGTGGGACCACCGTGTAGGCTTTCTGTTTTTGACTGAAACGTGGTTGTGTGGTCCATGACCGTACATATTAGTGAAAGACTGAAAGCTTTGCCCTTAAGATTAGAAATAAGATATGGGTGTCCACTTTACTGCGGATATCCAACATTATGTGGAAGTTCCTGCCAGAGCAGTGTGGTGAGAAAGAGAGATAAGCATTGGAATTGGAAGAGAAGAAGTGAAACCATCTCTATTTGCAGATGACGCTCTACTACACATAGAAAACCCTAAAGAATCCACAAGAAACTGTTACTACTAATAAATGCATTCAGTACGGTTGTAGAGTTCAGGATCAACACACAGAAATCAGTTGTATTCCTGTACATGAGCAGTGGACAATGTGCAAAGGAGATCAGCATCAGAAACAATAAAATCTTAGGAATAGATTTAACCAAGGAGGTGTAAGATTTTTATACTTAAGAACTAGAAACCACTCTTGAAAGGAGCTAAACAAGACCTACATAAATGGAAAGGTTACCAGTATTCATTGAACCTTCTAAGATTTAATATTATTAATCTATTGATTGCCAGTGCAATCCCCATCAAAATCCCAATGGCTTTTTGGGTAGAAATTGAAAAGCTGATTCTGAAATGCGCATGGAATTGCAAGGGACCTGAAATAGTCAAAAACAGTTTTGAAAAGAACACAGGGGAGGACACAGACTTTCTGATTTCAGAACTTATGACAAGCTGCGGTCATCAAAACTATGGCATAAGGATAGGCATATAGGTCAGCAGAATAGAACTGAAAGCCCGAAAGAAAACCCAGTTACTCCATACTGCTGAGTTGCTTTTAAGCAGCTTTGTGTAAGGTTAGTACTTTGTTTCATTGCTGCCACAACTATAGTATTTTACCATTACTTTTTGCTATGTTCAGTATTTTTATTCTTTTATTTTTATTTTTTAATTTTTTAATTTTTTAAAAATATATTTTATTGATTATGCTATTACAGTTGTCCCATTTAGTATTTTTATTCTTGAAATTTATTTTGTGACCAAGTATAAGTCACATGGTTTAAAAATCAATATTTACAGTATCGTATATAATAGAAAATCTGTTTTGTTCCTCAGCCACCTGTCTCCCTTTCCCAGAGGCAGTCAGCGTTAGCAGTTTCTTGTGTATTTTTCTAAGTAAATATTATATATTGCCCCCTTGTGTACAAGTGATGGTATACACTAAGTATTCTTTTGCACTTCCAACTTTGAGTATTTCTATTGTAAAGATTTTCTATATATTTGGGAAATTTTTTTCTGTTATTTTAGTTTATATTTCTCCAGTGCAGTGCAAAGTTGTCAAATATTTGTATTTATATTTCTTTTATTTTTTGCTCTACGCCAATTTTTCTTTCGGATATTAATCTTTTTCTTGTTGATTTATACTATTTACATGAGCCAACCCTAACTTGTTTCCTAAATTTTTAAATGACACTTAATTGTATGATTTATTTTTAAATACAGAAGCTAATTTTTATATAGTGCAGTGTGCCAGTTTTAATCTTTTGTGATTATTCTTCCAAGATTTTTAGCTGTTCATACAGATATTTAATAATTTCTTTGTATTTTTTTCTTACATGATTTCCTAGATTTCTTAGAGACTAAATGGGCCAGAAAAGCTTTTTGATATGTAGGGAGACTCATTGAACGTGGGTGCAACCCCTTGTGTCCTGGTCTTCGCCAGCCGTGCATATACTCAAGCAACAGTGTCTCAGGAACTTGCAGTTGGCATTGATCTCGACAGTACCTACTCTGGTGTGAGTGTTTTCCAGCGTGGAAAAGTGGAATTAATTACCAATGATTAGAGAAACTGAACCACCCCAAGTTATGTTGCCTTTACTGATACCGACAGATTGATTGCTATTATTGCAAAGAGTCAAATTGCAGTGAACTCTCCCGACATGGTGTTTGATGTCAAACACTTGATTGGACATAGTTTTGATGATGCTGTTGGCTAATCCGATATGAAGCATTGGCCCTTCATGGTGGTGAATGATGGTGGCAGACCCAAGGTCCAAGGAGAATACTGGGGAGAGAGGAAAAGCTATTATCCAGAAGAAGAGGTGTCGTTTAATGGTTTTGACGTAGATGAAGGAGATTGCAGAAGCCCACCTTGAGAAGATTGTTACCAGTGCTGTTGTCACAGCACCTGCTTACTTCGATGACTCTCGGTAGGCCACCAAAGATGCTGAAACTATTGCTAGTCTCAGTGGACTTCGAATTATCAGTGAGCCAACCTCTGCCGTCCCTGGTTTATATCTTAGACAAAAAGGCAGGAGCTGAAAGAAATGTGCTGATATTTGACTTGGGAGGTGGCACTGTTGGTGTGTCAATTCTCACAATTGAGGATGGAGTCTCTGAGGTCAAGTCTACAGCTGGGGCCACCCACTTAGGTGGAGAAAGCTTTGACAACTGAATGGTATCAGTGAGAACAGGAGGGCTGTTCGTCACCTACATACTGCTTGTGACTGTGCTAAGAGCACTCTCTTTTGCACCCAGGCTAGTGTTGAGATTGATTTGCTCAGTGACGGAATTGACTTCTATACCTCTTACCTGTGCCTGATTTGAAGAATTGAATACTGACCTTTTCTGTGGCACCCTGGACCCTGTAGAGAAAACCGTTTGGGATGCCAAGCTCTTCAAGTCCCAGGTCAGCGACACTGTCCTGGTGGGTGGTTTACCCATATCCCCAAGATTCAGAAACTCCTGTAGGACTTCTTCATTGGAAGAGAGTTGAATAAGGGTAACAACCCTGATGAGGCTGTTGCTTAGGTTGCAGCTGCTCAGGCAGCCATACTGTCTGGAGACAAAGTCAAAACCATTTAGATTTGCTGCTATTGGATGTCAGTCCTCTTTCGCTTAAAACTGCTGGTGGAGTCATGGCTGTCCTCATCAAGTGCAGTACTACCATTTCTACCAAGTATTGGTACAGACACAGACCTTCATGGTCTGCTCTGACAACCAGCCTGGTGTGCTCATTCAGGTGTATGAGGGTGAACATGCCATGACCAGGGATAACAACCTGCTGGGTAAGTTTGAACTCACAGCATACCTCCTGCACCTCGTGGTGTTTCTTAGAATGGGGTTACTTTTGATATTGATGCCAGTGGCATCCTCAGTGTCTCTGCTGTGGGTAAGAACAAGATTTTACCATCATTGACAACAAGGGTCATTTAAACCAGGAAACGTTGAATGTATGGTTCATGAAGCTGAGAAGTATGGAACTGAAGATGAGAAGCAGCAGGACAGAGTATCTTCCAAGAATTTGTTTGAATCCTGTGCTTTCAACGTGAGCCAACTATTGAAGATGAAAAACTTCAAGGCAGGATCAATAGTGAGGACAAACAGAAGATTCTTCACAAGTGCGATGAAGTCAGCTGGCTTAATGACCAACTACAGAGAGGGGAGAATTTGAACATCCGCAGAAAGAGCTGGAAAAAGTCTGCACCCCTGTTATTACCAAGCTCTTCCAAAGTACAGGAGACATGCCAGGAGGAATGCCTGGGAGCTTCTCTGGGGGTGGAGCCCCACCATCAAAGAGGTTGATTAAGCCAACTTTGACTTTGGATTTAACATTGTTCTATACAAAACGTCGAAGGACCCAAACTGGTAGCAAATTCCATAGCAGTTTTAAAAGCTGAGCTGCTGTATAGTAAATAACTGGGCATTCTTGATGCTTGAATATGGAACATGTGCACAAGGAAAGGAAATAACAATGTACTTTATAAGCAGTGTATTGTCAAGTGGAAAATGTAGTCTTAGATGAAACTATTTAACCGTTTGAGTCCCAGGGGGTATTGTCAGCAGCGCAATCGATCGAGCTGCTTGGGACTCAAACGAGCTGCTTGGGACTCAAACGGTTAAAATTGGCACCTCTCTTGAGAGAGAGAGTGGGGGGAGGGGGAGGGAGGGAGGGGGAGAGGGAGGGAGGAGCACTTGCTATTAGATACTAAAACATGATCAATAGAATGAGTAATCAAATCATTTAGAAATGTCCCATAACATTTCTAAGAAATGAGTATTTATTAAGTAGCTATACAAATCATTTGGAAAAATCTAAGGTTATTCAACAGATGCTATTAGGAACCGTTGGTTAAGAATGAAAAAAGAATAAAGTTAGGTATGCAGTACACCTACTCATCAAAACTGGTTCTGGAATGACTAAAGGAGCAAGTCTTCATTTTGTTTTTATAATTGGAAACGTTTTATCTTAAGGTGTGCAGGTCTGGATGCCGTAAAGACGGGGCTGCGTTGAGGGTGAGGAAGCTTTCAGGCAGTCACAGAAGACCATCAGGGCCCATTTTTAGAGGCATTTACAATGTGTCATTTAGATTCCGGACACTTACATTGTGGCCCCTATTATTTTAAAAATGTGATAGAGTAGGACATTGATTAAAACTGGCAAAAGATTAATGAACATTTTGATGTTTGTGCTCTGGATGGTCAGGCCCACTTTAGGGATTATTTAGATCAGGGCTGTCACACTCATTTTCACCGGGGGCCACATCAGCCTTGTGGTTGCCTTCAAAGGGCTGATTGTAATTTAGGACTGTATAAATGTACCTACTCCTTAACTAGGGGCAAGGAGCTTGGTGCTGCTGCCGGGTAGAAACAGGGTGCTGGGCCAGGTAAAACAAGGTGGAGGGCCAGATTTGGCCCGCGGGCCATGTGTTTGCCACCTGTGATTTAGATCTTTGTAGACTAGAATTTGGCTTACTTTTTCACCCATTACCTCTATGGGTAATACTTCTAATTACCTAAATAGCTTCTTGCTGCCTATCTTAAGCTTCCTGAAGTTACCTGAAATAGACATTTTATCCTTAAAATGGAAGTTAATTTTGTGCTCTCTCTCTCTTTCTGTGTATGTACATATGTATGCATGCATGTATGTATAAAATATAACTAGGGGCAAAATTGATGCTCAGAGATCTAGTGTTGCTCCTTTGACATTTCCCTTGAAATGTATATCCCAGTTTGGAAAGCATGACTATACTTTACACTTATAATTTAGGCACTTGTTACCAGATTGATATATTTTATTTATTTGCCGTTAAAGAAAATTACTTCATGTATGTGTTTTTGATTAGATAATTACTTCATGTATCTGGTTTGAGTAGATAATACACGTATATACATAAAAATTTCAAAAAGCACATATAGTGAAAAGCAAGTCTGTGAGTCACCCAAATTCTGCCCATTATTTTTCCTCAGGAGTAACCACTATTTCCATTTTCTTGTTCCCTTCCAGGGATTTTTAATACATCTGTGACTATTCATACAGTTGACCAATGCAGGGGCTAGGGGTGCTAACTCCCTGCGCAGTCGAAAATCCATGTATAATTTTTGACTCTCCAAAAACTTAACTACTAATAGCCTGTTGTTGACCAGAAGCCTTACTGATAATCTACACAGTTGGTTAACACGTATTTTGTATGTATATGATATACTGTATTCTTAAAATAAAGTCAGCTTGAGAGAAAAATGGTATTAAGAAAATCATGATGAAGAAAAACTACATTTACTACATTTATTAAAAAAAACTCACCTATAAGTGAACCTGTGCGATTCAGACTGTTGTTCAGGGTCGCCTGTGTATCGGTTGCTCTAAATGTACACGTGTGCCCAGACACATGTGGTGGTGTGCTCTGCACACTGCCCCACACTTCACTGCTTTCACTTGAGCATCTGTTCAGGAGGTAATGGCAAGTATTTATTTAGCGTTTAATAAGTGTCAGACACTGTTCTAAGTATTTGTCCGATGTAAGTGCTTGCAGCAACCCAGGAAGTAGATAACAAGTGTCATTCCTGCCCACATTACATACACAGGCAAGGAAGGTGAGGCACAGAGACATCGAGTGCAGGAGCCAAGATTCAGTTTCAGGCAGTTTGGCCTCTCCATGCTCCTGACGACAGCTGCGCTTTATATCTGCATGTGCAGGTGACTGTACGAAGTTGCAGTCTTGTGGATCGGAGATGGTTGGATGTGGGCAGTTTCGTGTGGTTCAACCTCTACGAGTTGCCTCGTGTATTAAAACAGCTGCATAGAATTCCATGTGTAGACAACCATGGTTTTTCAGTTAGCTTCTCTTGGTTGGTATTAAGCTGGTTTCCATATTTTGCTTTTACAAAAATACAGTACTGCAGTTAAATATCTTTCTGCTTAATGTTATTTTTCACAAATGTAAGAAGAGCAGTTGTTGTTTCAAAGGTTGTGGACTTTGAAGTACACTTTAAGAAAGTGCCTTGCAGAGATTACAGCCGTTTGCCTTTCGGCGGCAATGTGCATGGATGTGTGTAAGCACACGAGAGTTTTCCCTGCACCTATAGCTGGGTGCACTTGAGCTTCATACAGCTGACAGTTAGGTGGCGAGGCATGCATCTGCATGGGATCCTGCCATACATAACGCAGTTAGCCCTGACCTCTGTTTTTCCAGTTTTAGAATATATGAATTTAGATTTTGAGACTTCATAGTCTTGCTTAATTGTGTCCCCAGAGGCATTATTCTATAATTCCACTGGTTTCTCTGTGCTGAAAGGTAAGTTAATGCATTGTTTCAACTAGCTTTTTAAAAATACAGTTTGAAATAAGTGTTTTTGGGTTGGGTATCTTCTAATTTTGAGTTATTGGTTACATCTTAAATCTTCAGTTTTGAAGTTGCATGACTATGTGATTATATATCAAATTCAAGTAAAAAAACTTAATTACATGAATAAGTTTATAAAATTTACCTGAACAAATCATACTGAATACAATTCTGAAAAAGACAAGTAATGAGACAGGTGATAAAAAAGGTTGTTAAAATAAGAAATTTAATAATGAGAGATGTTTTCTACCAACTACATATTAATTTCTTCAAAAGAAGTATTGACATGACATGTCAATTGATTTTTGAGTCAGAACAGCAAATCAGAAGTTCATAGTGGAAAACAATTGGATGTAAAATATTAGTTGGAAAACTTCTTTTTGAACCCATTTCTTAAGTCTCACTTTTTTCCGTTTCCCAGGAGGGAAGGTCCCTTGGCTATATCCATGCTCAAGTTGCATGTTCTTCAGACCCTTGTGCGCAAGTGTCTGTTAGGTTTTAGGTGTGTAGGAAGTATGCAGGTGAGGATACATTCCAACATTTTCTGTGTTTAAAGCTCCAGTGAGCTCTGGCTGGTGTGGCTCAGTGGATTGAGTGCTGGCCTGTGGACCGAAAGGCTGCTGGTTCGATTCCCAGTCAGGGCACATGCCTGGGTTGTGGGGCAGGTTCTCGGTTGTGGGCATGTGAGAGACGGCTCATTGATGTATCTCTCACACATCCATATTTCTCTCCCTCTCTTTCTCCCTTCCTTCCCCTTATCTAAGAGTACATAAATAAAAATCTTAAAACCCCCTCTGAAATTCTCCTTTGAATTAAAGTTGACCCCTGAACGATGCAGGTGTTAGGGATGCCAACCCCCTGCATACACTTGAAAATCTGCTTATAACTGCTGTATTATATAGATCATTTTTCAGGATTTTTATAATTACTCTTGCTCTACTTTTTCCTAACCCTATAAACTTTTTTGACTCCCAGGCCTCCTGTCTTTCTCTTCATGTTTGAAGGATGCCCACCCAATTGCTGTCTCATGGTACTTGACCCTGTTCCAGATTGGCTGTGGGTGCAAGTGTAGCCCAAAGACTGAGTGATTGGGGTTTTATTTTTTTCAAGCACTTTCCCCCTTCCCATGAAGATGGTTGATCTTTCATAGATTTTTATTTGGCCCTTCCTCACTCACCTCTGACTCCTGTCGCTCTATTAAAATCCTACTTGGAGCGACTATTCCCACTGCTGAGCAGGAGGCGGCGAAAATGATCATCCATCTTCCTCTTTATCATGCTGCTCTTAAGTCGGACCTTTTCGTGACTCCTTCTCATTTCTACCTGTCACTAATAAAAGGACCTTTCAAATCAGGTCTCTTACCAAGTTTTATGTGTTACGATGCATATTTAACATGTCTACTTTGGATATATACAGCATTTAGAGTTTGTTTAGTACTTGCTCACAGAACCTAGCATAGTGTAAGGCATTGGTTGCCAATATTTGTTGATTTGAAATGTTTATTTAAAATTTTCAGCTAAAATCAGGTTTTGGACCATCCTGGTATGCTGTGTAGTTACGGTTTCCCATTGCTGTCAGTAATGAGATGCCGTTTTGTAGATGCAGTGGGAGACGGGGAGAAACACCATGCAGTCTTATCTATTTTATCCATTTTTTCTTTCTTTTTAATTTTTTTTGGCAGAGAAACTTTTCCATGTCTGTAAATAGTGCTGCTGTCCTGCGATTGACAGGACGAGGAGGAGGAACAGTGGTGGGGGCTCCTAGAGGTCGAAGTTCTTCAAGAGGGCGAGGTGAGCTTCCGTGTGGGAAAGTCACAAGGGCGGAGGCGGCGGAGGACAGGAAAACCACCTTACAAATATTTTAATACCTGATTTAAAAAAAAACTGCTCTTTGACGTTAACTGCATACTAAATATCCTGAATATTTGTTTTCTGAACCATTTCTCATTGTATCTGCTTTACACTCCTGGTGGGGAGCAGAAGAGGGTGATTGTATCTTAGAAGTTTGAGTGTGAAGGATTCTAGATGGTCCTACTTAACCTTTTGCAAATCTTTTTCCCTGAGGAGCTCTGCATTTGGAGAACCAGAGCTCCCTGAAGTGCCTTGGCTGCTGGAGCAGCATCAGAGCCCCGCAGGCCTCCCTGACACAGGGTGTCTGTGTAAGGCCATGTGCCAAGGGTGTCCTCAGCTAGAGAGGGACTTCATAAAAGCTGTTTCATCAGTACTAGGGCTGTTTAGGGGGTAGAATGTGAAATAATTATGCAGCAGTTATTTAACCAAAGTTTAATAGATTTGTGTCTTAGAAGAACAGTTCTTATTTGGGTATTGCTTGTTTCTTTGGTACCTACTCTCTGTTTTGGGTTCATTGATTTTCTGCTACATAAGGGCATTCTTGATGTTTGTCATGTCAATATGTACTTGAGCACTTACCTCTCAGTTGGTTAAATCGTAGCAGTAGACCAAATACCCCTAGTCATTCTATTGGGGTGCTTTAGAAAGGGAAGAATTGGGTATCTGCAACGACAGAGGCCGGTGTGTCCACACATCGCACCTCCAGGGTTGGCGTGAGCGTGAGCGTGGAGTATCTAAAACCTTTTTCCTTCCAGTTGTGGCCTGATCAATAGAGTAAGTTATAATCAGTCTTTATGGAGACCGAAGTAAATTGTGCATGCCTGTGAAGAGGTTTCTTTCAGTAGTCCATTCAGAGTGTGGGAGTGCAGGTGTTAGGGATGAGGTAAAGGTTGACTGAAATTCTCCACTTGTAGGCCCCTTACTATAACCAAGTTGTACATGTTTTCCTCTTCTGAATTTATTGGTCAGTATCTATAGCGGTGGTTTTTAACCTAGGGAGTTGTTAGAATCGTCTATAAAATGTATAAGAAATACCTCTGAGAATACTTGGATGGTGAGATTTAGGCATCTGTGTGCTTCAAAATTCTAAAGCTCCATGGGCCATTGAGATTTCCAAGTGCAGGTAGGTTCCACTGGTCCAGATTCGACTCGAGGTGTGTGCATCTTGGTGGTGCGATGGTGTGCTAGCCTGCGATGGGGTGTTTTCCTGTATTTCTCTGCCGTGGGCTGGCAGCAAGGAGAGGTTGCATGTACTCAGCTTTGTCTCCAGTGCTTTTCAGGGCAATTCACAGAGAGATCTTTTTGATCAAGAAGTGTGGCCCACAGGCCAGCTGTTCTGAGTGCCTCCAGTGACTATCAACTTTGTGTGCTGCCAGTACCAACCAGTCTTTCTAAACAGGCTTAAACAAAATTCCGTATCAAGAAACAAATGAAGAATTGGTAAATTTTCCTCTGCTTTCTGGTTTCTTCGAAGTACAGGGTTATCACACAGGGTAGAAGTTGTACATTAAGAACTTAAACAGGGCATGTAAAAAGATAGATACCGTGATGAAAGCAATGACTTTTTAAAGTTGATGTGAAAGAATGGCTTGAAATCGTTAAATGAATGTACTGACTTTGAAAAATAATAACACAGTTGTCTTCAACTGTGATTCTTTTTAATGGCCTCATAAAACCACTAATCTGTGGTTATTTCATCTCTATGCATTACTTAATTTTAACTTGTTGGTTATATAATGATTATTGTGGCTTTTTCGGGGGTGGGGCAAGGGCAGAGCTGCTAACATTAGATAATAATCCTGGCTCTTTCCACGTTGAGGAAACTTTGATATGGAAATTGACTTACTTCCAGACTGTTAAATATTGTGAACTAATAAAATTTAAACAAACAAATGGAGGGGGAAACACATAATTGTCATCTTTCTCTTTGGTTAAGATGTTTAACAATAAAGCAGATCCACACAATTGTCAGCCACTGTGTTCATTAAAAGGAAGTATATTTTAATCCCCCCAAAGAATAGGGTAAAATCTCAGAAACAGGACAGTCCTTTAAATTGAGCTTTTATGAAAGTCATCATATATATGTTATATTAACTTGCTCCAAGTATTAACTTGCGTCAAGTGTTATATTTACTTGTCCCTCCGTATTTGGGACTGCATTTGTAACTGATTACGGGCCTGTGCACTTTGAAGACTGTTGCTGTGTTCTACAAGCTGGAGAGCTCTGGAGTCTGACTTACGTGCCCGCTCTCAAAGCTCCAGTCTCATGAGCAGGCCCAGTGCTCCAGTGAGCGTCATGCCTGGCAGAAAGTCTTTTATCTGTGTTTGCTTGTCTTTCTGGCAGCCTGGAGGTGATTTTTCATGTTCCTATGTTTTCAGAATAAAACACTTTTTCAAGGTGATCCATACTTAATGATTTTTTTCTGGAGAAAATTATTCTCTAAAAGGACAGGGTACTTTTTTCTTTCATTCTAAAAACCATTGTAGGGATCACCCCAGTGTTGTGTAACAGTTTTTATCACACTGTTTTAGGGTCTTAAACAAAATGTGTGCGTTTCCTCAGGAGAGAGGTACTGGAATTGGGAGTTGGCTTTTGAGTTAACTTAAAAAGTTGGCAACTGGAAGAGAAGTTTAAGATTATTACAGTTCAGCCTTGGTCCTCACCTGCATTTTATAGACAAAGAAGTGGCTGCTTGGACCATTCAGAAGGTACACAGTATTCCTGAGGTTACAGACAATCCTGTCTATTATGTTTGAATTTCCTAACAATATGTTAAAGTACAACTGTATTTTGAGTCAGTTCTTGAGAAATTATAGCCAAGATGTAGAAATACTGCATGGATATTTGAAATAATTCTTTAACTCTTTGTATTTAGCCCTGGAATAATGCATCCATGCTTTTATTCAAGATTCAGAGTCACTTTTGTTTGGGTGGTTTTACCCTGTTGGAGAAGTTGAGCTAGGGATGATGGCTTAGGTTTCGTCTAGGTGTAAGTACATCCCCAGACGCCTCCACTCTCTTGCAGTTTCCAAGCCTGTGTGTTGGAAACATGGCACATATTAGCTGGGAAATCCTCATACTGTACAGAAAGTATAAAGCTGAAAATTCATACTGTCTTCTGCCTCCAGACTCAGCAGTTGGGTACCTAGCCTCCCTGACCCAAACTTACACAGCTGTATCATTTATATAAGTGGAATCATTTGTATATGTATTTTTCTTTGGCATGCTTTTGTCATTCAACAGAATAATAGATTTAAAAAAAATGGCACTACTTTATCTTTTGTGGCTTCATAGTGTTCTACTGAATTGTTTTATCAGCATTTATTTAGCCAATGCTTTATTGATTAAGTTGTTTATATATATATTTTAAATTACAGTGAACATCTTTGTACGTACG
Source organism: Macrotus californicus (assembly GCA_007922815.1). Classification (NCBI taxonomy): domain Eukaryota; kingdom Metazoa; phylum Chordata; class Mammalia; order Chiroptera; family Phyllostomidae; genus Macrotus; species Macrotus californicus. Next base: position 15,201 of record VMDR010010027.1, on the reverse strand, counting down.
TATGCAGTTGCATATCTGTGAGAGTATTTATTTCTATTAGGATGAATTCTCGTTAGAATTGTCGAGTCAGATTTTGATAGATCGAACCAGTTGCCTTTAGGAGGGGCCAGTTTACACTTGAACCACTAGAGCTTCTAGATCCCTCCATCCACACACTTGTCAGGTCTGTGGGTCGGATTTTGTGGTGACACTTCTCGTTGAGGTTGGAGCAAAGGGGAGAGAGTGCGTGTAGTTGCTGAGGAGTTCAGACTCCTGCCCTCAGGGAGTTTGTTCACAAAATTGATAGTTTAGAATTTGACCCCGGTAAATTATTCTTTCTCTGAGTTAGGTAAATTATTTTAACACTTGTGCTTGGCTTTTGTACTTTACCTCTTCTCTTCACAAACTCTCCACATCTTCCATTTTTGCTGCAAATAATTTAATAAAAGGTTTAACTTGTAGTAATTGTTTAGTGATCACCTTAGAATTTCACTATTGAACTTTTTATTAAAGAGCTTAATATTAACACTGTTTCTTGTTCAGGACTGGGGCTGGGACTCGGACATCAGTTTACTAACTTGTTTCTTTCCCCCTCCTGTGGTCTAGCTACTCCAGTGCCGGCATTGTTCTCAGGTAAAGACCCACTGGGCCTCGCTACATATTAATGTAGACATCTTGCTTTGTGTAGAGACAGAACTTCAAAGACTAATCTTTGCTGTTGAACGTGTGCCAAATGTTGACATCTGACTATGATTTTTTCTGTTTTTATTTTATTTTATTTTATTTTATTTTCAGGCAGAGGCAGAGGTGAATGTGGTTTTTACCAAAGAAGCTTTGATGAAGTAGAGGGTGTGTTTGGTCGAGGAGGTGGCAGGGAAATGCATAGGTCACAGAGCTGGGAGGAAAGGTAACTACCAAAGGTTCTGCGTCTGGGTTTAAAGGTTTCTTGGTATAAAGAACTTCTTTTCTGCTTTCTGTAGAGGAGAAGCTGCTTTGTACCGTTACAAGTTTTCATTTTTTTAAAATGCTGTTAATTGTTGAATATCAAGTTCTATATTAGAAATTTAAAAATGATCTTTATTTAAAGGAATAAGCATTTCAGATAAATAGGTTAATATGTTAGTGCCTGCTTGAATATTTACTAGTTAATTAGATTTACTATTTGACGAACATTTAGTGGGAAGCATCGACATTATTTTATTTGTTGCTGTTAATCAAAGCATCTTTATACTGTTTGTGAGATCATAGGAGGTCTATCAAGATGAGCAAGGACAGTTGCACAGAGATATATGTGCAGAGATGTCCACTCTGATGACATTTATAGTATGAAATAATTGGAAGCAAGCCACACGACTTAGTGTCGGCATGGTTTCTTATATAGTAGTGATCCACACAAGAGAACTCTATATAACCATTAAATTTGGGATGATTTTGAAAATATTTAATGATGTGAGGAAACACATCATTAAACACATTTAAAAACTATATGCAGCATGTATTTAAAATAAGTATATACCTAATTTAAAAATGTATCTAGTTAAGTAACATTTCTGGGTCAGAAGCTAGCTTTTGGTGTGTGAGGTACACATTTTTGTTTTCATATTTGCTTTTCTGTATTTTCAGAATGTTAGGTAATAACCATTTATTTGTTTTATAATTTGAAAAAGAAAGAAATGCTATTAAAGAGAGATAGGAAAGTGTGTGTCATGGGTGGGAAATCTATATATTACTCTCAAGTCTTGTTTGAAACTTATTTTTTTCTAGGGGTGACAGACGTTTTGAAAAACCGGGACGAAAAGATGTAGGTAAGGCTTTCTTACTGTTTTGAAGTATTTTTATCTGGACTTCCATGCTACTAGTTTTAACAAGGCTTCCACATAAGGATACACTTACTGAAAGCTGACTCAGTCGCCTGCACCTCTCCAGTAGATGGGGCTGTGGCGTTGCCGCATCAGGAATCCAGGGCTGCTGGAGGGCTCTGTGGCCTGGAGCCAGGGCTTAGGCAGGCCACCACGAGGCCTTCCTTGGTTTACTTGTTAGGTCTGTGCGTTCTCTGCAAGGCCTGTGTCCTCTATGAAGGTTGCCTGTGAACTGAAGTTTCAAGTTAGGGGCCAGACCGCTAACTTCTTTTCCCGGGTCAATAGCATCTTACAGGTGAGAAGAGAGAGAGAGAGAGAACTCTAGAATGTGGGCTTTTGTATACGAGAGCAAAGCTACTCTATGAATGCTCTTACTGTGGTCATTGATTTGGTCTTCTTGATGTGCAACCTTTTTTCCTTGTTTTTAAATGAGAGCAGTCAAAATAAGCCGTAGTTAATGTAGCCACTGAATTAAAACAAACACAGTAAGAGAACAGAATTTCACTGTATATGGTGAACTATTCATAGTTTATATTAATGATCTGTAGTGTTAAGATGGACTCTGACTTATTAAAGGTACTACCTTACAAACTGCTGCAGGTGTTATTAATATCTGAGAGAAAAAAATTCCAATTCATAGTAATATTATAGTTATGAAAATTACTATACAAATCTCAAATTTCTAGAAGTACCAGGCAAGTTCTCCAGAGCATGATTCTGATAAAGGTAAACATTTCTCAAAAATGTATGTTAAATACATAAATATTTACAGATTGATTTACATTTGTTTTTTAAAAACTACATAGTTATGTCATAATGTCACATTTGTATCACTGTTTCAATATCAAACTGATTTTAACATATCAGTTACTTAAATTTCTCATTATCATGGCATTAGGACTATAAATAAAGTGATTAAATGAATGTAGCATGAATTTTTGAACAGACTGGGTGCATAACTTATTGCTAGTTAAATGGCTTTCCTCACATTCTAGACAACTGGATAAGTACTGTCTTGGGGGATTTGTCAGGATCTCTGCTCCCGTCTTTGTTTGATTCACTACTTCTCTCAGTGGAGACAGAGAGTTAATGAGTAAAGAGCACAGCGTTTGGAGTCAGAAGATCACCAGTAGTCTAAGCTCTCAGATACTCAGGAGTCTCACAATAAATGGAGGTGATAATGCGTCACAGAATTTTTAGGATTAAATAAGAATATGTGAGCTCATTTATTCATTCAGTGATTATTGAATTCCTACTCATATGATAGGCCTTGTGCTAGGTGCTAAATAGTTACTCCTTTTCATTGGATGACAATGTTGATGTGTGATCAGATTTCCAAGTCATTTATGTCTAGAGGAATAGCTACAGAGAGGAACATTTAGGACTTGGGATCGGAATTAAGGTGGGACAAGAGACCAGATTTAATCAGATGGAAGTTTAACAGCAGAAAATGCAGTCGCACAGAAATAAACTCTCCAGTTTAACGTACGGAATACTTGTATGATAGCAGCCTTCTGGGGGAAAGGCATAGCCTTCTCAGCTGACCCTGCTTAATGTTCAGCAGCAGCGCCAGTGTGTCCAAGTGCAGCATTTACTAGAGCTCAATTGTCCTCAGGGAGTCAGGTGGTAGAGAGGCCCACTCTTTTTTATGTTGTCACAGGAGAACGTAAGTGTTGTGTTCAGCACTGGAGCCACACCTCAGAAGGATCCATATGTCGGAGCAGGGTGGTTGGGCACGTGGAGCCCCGTGGTGCCGAGTGCATGAAGGAAGTGGGTCTGTTTCCATGGGAGACCAGATGGTGGACGGGGCAGAGTGGAGAAGAGAGTTTACAGGGTCACTCTCTGCAAATATTTGCGTAACAGTCACGTGAAAGAGGAATTTGACTTGATCTTTATGAGTCCTAACGACAAGTTTAAGGAGGCAGATGTTTGACACAGTCTTTAAAAGATCTAATAGAGTTACCTGAAAATGACTTGGGCTGCCCAGTGGTGAGTGCCCTGTCATGGGACTGGCCTGATTTTAATTGTTGTCACACACTGGTGGTTTGGGTTAGATGAATATAAGGTTCCTTTTTATCATTATTTGCTTTTCTCATATTTTAACTCTATTAATGCAATAGGGTAATTTTCCCGATCACCTTCTGTTAAGAATATAGGTTTTTTTTCTTTGCAAAAGCAAAGAAAAGGTACATTTTTGAAAAGGCAAGTTCCATAAAACTAAATTGATATGAAGTAGTTAAGAATATTAAAGTTTTTCCTACTAAAGTATCCTACTAAAACTACACATGTATAATTCATATGTATCATAGTGGCTTTTATTGAATGCTTTTTGATAAGATGCTCACGTTTAGGTTATTCATTATGCTAATGATTCTGAGCTCTTTTTGTAAGTAATCCACTTTTGAAAATATTGTAGATTAAAAAAATTGCTTATAATTGTATCTTACATTGTTCAGGAACAGCAGTACTAAACTAGTTTGTAGGGACATCGATATAGTGGTGGTTATGAGATGGCCTCCAGCGTTAAGATAATTTGAATACCGAAGATTCCAGAACGATTTGTTCTTTTTAAAATTGGAGATGGTTCTCATCATGTGTTTGCTTCCGTGGAGAGAAATGGATGGCCTTAGCAGTATCTGGGTAAAATCGGGTACGAGCCCTGTGAACACCCATGGGAGAACGTGGAAGGAGGCCTGTGATAATGAAATTCCTGTTCAGTGGGAATTGATTGCGCCATAAGGGGAGATTAGTTCAGCCATCATCTTGTAGTACTTTGATTCTGTGGGGATGAAATTAAAAGATTATTAAAAAATAAGAAATGGTTCAGACGATACCAATAGGTTTATAGGCCTGTGTGACACCAGTTAGTGCATTTGGTGTGAAATACTTTGAAGTAGACAAAAAGCAGTTTTTGGTGATTAGGCTGCTGCTGGCAGTTGGTAATATGGGCTTGTACGTAAATAAAACTAGGCCTTACGGTTTTTGTAACTGCTTGTTTTCAGTTTGTGGGCACTGTCACAGTATCTGTATTGGTTTCCAGAAGCACTTCTTAAGTTCGGTCTGACGTGGTCTTCCCGGTGGTGTGCCCGAGGCGCATCACTGAGCTGCCAGGCGGCCCGAGGCAGTGAGCTCAGCAGCCCAGGGTTGAGAGCCGCTGTTCCCCACCCCTCAGTGATCTCTTCCTCCTTTCTCTCTGCGCTCCATCCTCCTGGAAGGGCGGTGGCATCTCTGCAGAAAACTTAACTCTTAACATAGAGACTGTGATTCTGTGAAGGGAAGGACTCGTGAACAGTGCTCTTGGAAGCTTTCAGCCCCCCAGACCAGTGACATCTACAGGTTGCCTCTGTGCGCCCCAACCGGGGACTGAACCCACCTCCTAGGCCTGTGCCGTGCCTGGAAATCAAACCCACCACCTTTCGGTTTATGGGACGATGTGCCAACCAACTGAGCCACACCAGCCAGGGCGTGCTGGAAGAATTTTTAAAACAAGTACCTATTTATTTACTCAGGGGCACTGACCTCTTTTCCCTCAGATTGTCAAACAAAACAATGACAACAGTCAACACAACAGTAGCTGTTTGTGTGAATGAATCAAAATTCTACCTAAGTTTTTTGTCAGATCAGCAAAAAATAATATTTTTTGGTGTGCTGCAGAATTTTAGTAATTAGTTTTGTGTGTGCCATGAGATGAGAAAGGTTGAAAATCGCTACCCTAGCCAAAAGTTTTTTATTGCATTTCTTAGTTGTCTATTTTTGAAACATTTTAAAAATAGCATTAGCATACTAACAGAGTTTTTGGAGGGGTGTGTAGGGCGAAGTCACATCTAGTTTTCAAATGTGAAGTTAACATGTGGACAGCACGCTTGCGAGGAGCAGGCACTGCATCTGTAGGGGGGCTTAGACCCCAGGTCTTGCTCACTCACGGCCTTCGTTGTCAGTTTGGGACCCTTCACGTAACTGTTGGATTGTCATCTGGGCAAGGGACAGAGGCTCTTAGGAAAAAACATGCCATGTAAATCTTGAGACAACTTTTATTTTCACAGGGTAGGTGAATCTCATTACTTTATTATAGAAATGGGAATTACTGCTGTCTGTATGTGTTACAACAGTTTTGGGTCAAAAATACCTGTTGGTCTGGCTAGTACTTAAAGTAAGAAGACTTTCAAAAAGCAGGTTCACAATAATTAAGTTTCTGTGTCCTTGACATTCTTCTGCTATTACCAGTCTTAGATAACTCGAGAATTCTTCTTAATTTCTTTTCCTTTTGGTCACAGTAGAAAAATGTGATTGCTGCTGTGCCCTGCCCTTCACAACTGCTTGCTTTTTACTCAGCTAGTGTTTATTTCAAGCCATGGTTCCTGCATGGGTCCTCGTCAGTGGGGAGGGCTGATCTTTCACTTTTCCCACGTAAACCTGAATACGAGAAATTTCAGAAAAAGAGAGCCGCCACAACTCCATTTGAAATTTGACAGGGTAACTTTTTTGGTTCTTGTTTTGTTTGAGGACAGTTTTATTTTTCTATCGAAATGAAAAGTATACAAAGGATAGTCTTAAACTGGATGTGTAAGGGAAAGGATTCATCTTAGTATATATAAAGTACAAATTGAAGTGGAGAAAGCAGAATTTTCAGCAGATATTAGATTTGGAAAGAAATAGTAGATTCATCTAGTCCAACCTCCTACTGGTGAATAAACACTCATTTTGTGTTTATAGAAAAAACTATTTGAAGTTGGAAACAGGAATTTGGGTTTGAAAATATTTCATGCCTAATTATTTTTTGCTTTATCTATTGGAGGTTTTTTCCTTGTTGAATTACATCTAACTAAATCTTTGTATCTGTAAAAACTTCAGTATATTTGCAGTTATAACTTACAGCTATCATTTTTTTTAATGCTATTGAATGGCTTGTAGGTAGGAAGGGAATGTGTTTACTTAGGTTGCAAGCCATTTAATGAGCAGTCAATTATACATTTTAAATTACTATTTGGTTATTGTGCAGGATAGCTTTAATGTAGGTATAACGTGGTTTCTCCCTGCCCACAATACCACCATAGGGTCCATTGGGCTGGAGCTTATCATATTTGCTCTGATCACGTTCCACCACAAATGCATGAACATGTGTTTGGGTGTCATGCTGAAATGCTTTTGAAGTCACGCATAAATCTATACTTTGCTGTTTTTCTTGTGAAGTATTGTTCTTAGCTGTTAAAAATTAAGCGGGTATTACTTACCCCAGTTTTGTAGTATAAAGAATCAAGGAATGATCTTTGTTGTCTTGAAAAAATAACAGTTTTAAAAGGATGTTCACTAAATATTGTGAAATCATTATTTACCTTGGGAGCTAGGTTTGAAACTAGACTCCTGCTTTAACTTGCAGATGAAAATGAGAGATTTATGGTTAATTTTCTTAGAGTTTAGCTGTGTTAAATTTTACTGTCCATTTTACCTTCACTGTTGGTCTCAAACCACATCTTCGTAAATTCACCAGCATTTCTGCCATGTTGAGAGGCACTGATTTCAGCAGATAATCACACATACAAACTCTGTAAAGTAGGATGTTATATTTCCAGAATGTGGATTGTTAGCTCAGCCATTTTTTATGGGCATAGGCTTGATGTAATCAGTGTTGGGAAAAAAAAAAAAAGAAAACATGAGATATGATGAAGGAAAAGTAGCTGTATAAGTGGCTGGACACATTTAATACATTAAAACTAGGGTGCTGTGGGTACATCTTACTCTGTCAGTCCTGTCTCAGAGATCTGAAAACTGTCAGTGCTTTGTCCATTGATGCGGACGTCCAGGTCAGTCCTGTCTGGGCTCTTAGGGCCCAGGGGAGTGGGAAGTTCAGGGACAGTCTTGTCGAAATTCTCCATCTTGATCTGATATTCACCTTTGGAACCTCGGGTCAGCAGAGATGCAAAACAGTGGTGTGACATGATCTCGGAGGGCAGGTAGGATGTCCTCCTTTGGCATATTTCTCCAGTGCCTTCTTGCATTGCTGAGAGGAATACAACTAATTCAAAGTGGGGAGGATTTTCATGCCGGAGCAGAGTGGCCAGAGGACTCGAAGGTGTAATGGAGTGGTAGTAGGTTAGTGGGAAGATAAAGAACGGACACTCCTCAGAACTGATGCCATCAAGGTGGAAGTCCACGCTGGTTTGGTAGAGCTCTCCATTTTCTCTCTCCTGATAGAGTACAGCTGAGACCCGAACGCTGGTTAGAGGGCTAGGTCGAGTGTTGGCCACTTGGAAAATAAGATTAGGTTTGCCATCTACATGAGTCACGACTGCCAAGTCAGTGAAGCGAATTGAGAACGCCCGATTTTTTGGCCGGGCGATCTTCGCCACAAAGGCACCTAAATTAGAAACCATTAAGTTGTTTTAGAATGAACACTTTGCATGTCAGTCAATACCTTTTCTGAATGAGGAGGATATATCAGATAGTTACACATTTCTTGGTACCATGCTTTAGAAATGAATCAGGAATTGAACTTGTTAATTTGGGTAGTCTCATTTGCCTGAAGAATTTTTGAAAGTGTACATACACTCTTATTTAAATATTATGAATTCAGAAGTAGATAGGCAAAATTTGTTATAACAGGGAAATGTTAAAATTTATCCTCTAGTATATTTTAAAGTCATAGAATGGTTATTTCCTATATCCTGCCCCTATTTTTTAAAAAAGTAACAAAATAAATGCAGTTTTGGGTACAACTAGACTACATGCCTAAATAGAGTTTAGATTCGAAGTAGAATGATTTGGGGTGGGGGGAAGACACCAGTTCTTCACTGGGGTAGATACAATGAAGAATTTTTTAACTTTGAAATTCATACTCCCCCTGCTCTTTTTTTTTTTAATGAAGACTCTGGCTCTAAGGTGATCTCAGTGCACCTTTTGTGTGCATCCTTCTTCCCAGGAGCTCTGGGTCAGGGGTTCTTAACCATTTTTGTGCCACAGATCTTGTTGGCAGGCCGGTCTATGGAATTATGCTTTAAATGCATAAAAATAAAGTACATAGAAGGAAACCAAATATATTGAAGTCCAGTTGAATATTTTTAAAAACTGTGTTATAGGACTGTATGTGGTCTACTGATACATTAACAAAATGTCGCGGTGGGTTTAGTACTGCAGTGTTGAAGTGCTCTGCTGTGCCATGGAGATACGTGATTGGTGTTCTGTTTGTATTAGAGTTACAGCTGTTGCTGATGCTGCTGGTTGTTGGTGCCTACATTTATAATAAAAGGAAACACCACATTTAAGAGTTAGTGATAAAAGATGTAAGTTTTTCCTATCCAAGTCCACAGATCCCCTAAATTTTATCTGATGACGGAGCCAGTGAAAGAACTCCTGTTGTAAAAGTACCTGGTCTGTTGCAGGTTGTGGTTGACTTGTGTGTGTCACTTGGGTAAAACGCATCAGCCCTACTCGTGTGCTACTGCTCTGTAAGCAAATTTCATCGTCTTTTGGCAATATTTTGCTAAGAATGTGTATACTCTTCTATGTGTACATACAGTGCTGACTTTGGTGCTCTGGGCTCTCTAGTATTGAGTAAATGTTGAAAGGTAAACTCAGAGGAAAAAATTCTAGCCGAGTTTAAAAAATCAAATTCTTCTGTTAGATAAAATATGAAAATATGTGCTGATAGATATTTATTTAACAAACTACCTTCTCTGAAAAATTCTTTTAGACCTTTTTAAAAATTTTTTTCTTTTTTTTTTTTGGCATTAAGATGTTGCTAAAAGTTAGTGTTATAATGATCCCTTTTTTCTTAAGAAGTTCCAATAGGTAAAATGTAAATACAGTCATGTTTCTTATCATCTCTCCTATCATTTGTTCCTAGACACTCTTTTCAGTCTCTGGCATTACCTGCTAATAATGCAAAGAAATTATTTTTTAACATAGTTGCTTGTAACTGGCCATACCCTTTCCAAAACATTCATAGTTTTTTTAAAGAACAAAAACAATTACCTGTGATGAAAGCCTCTAGCATGAGGCCTAGGAGCATTTGTATGGCAAGTAGGGCGATTGCACTTGGACAGTCACCACTGGGGAACATGGTACCATAACCGATTGTGAGTTGTGTCTCCAGGGAAAAGGAGAACGCAGCTGTGAAACTGGTGATGTACTTGACACAGATAGTGTGGTTTTCAGGTGGGACGTCGTGATCTAGCTCCAGATCCCCATTCATCTCAGCTAGCACGTACCAGAGCACTGCAAAGACAAGCCAGTGGACAACAAAAGAAGCAGAAAAGACCAGCATCATCCAGCGCCAGCGCATGTCCATCAGGATTCCCCAGGCATCTCGAAGATACACAAGACCTCTTTGCGCACCATCCATTTGAAGTGTGCTGTGGCCATCCTTGGTGACCATCCTCCGGTATCTCTGAGTCAGGAGAGGAGCGATAACTTTGCAGTTACTGCCATCCATCTCAGGCTGTAAATCTCTGCAGTCAAGAGATCGACAGTTAATGTGAATAAATTCTGAGACCTCATTCACTTTGTAGTTTCTTGAGAATGCTTTCCTGACTGTTGGGCAGGCTTTTCCAGTCTGAGTGACTGCTCTCTTCTCTCTTTACAGAAGGTGTCATTTTCTAAGTCGTTCACTTGGTAGCTAATCGTGGGATATCTCTTATGTTTCCTAGAATGACTGTTGAAATATTATTTGGCATTTTAACATTTCAAATATATTTAAAAATTCCTGAGGGTTGGGATTAATAGTTCATGGCTTATGGACACTCCTGTATCTTTTTTGCACAGGTCCAGGCATCATGTGTTTATTGACTTGACTAAACATTATGTGTAAAAAATTTTTTTCCATAATTAATGATTTATAATTATGAAAACTCATAATTAAAAGGAGTATGTAAATAAGCAGAAATCATTTGGAAGTGCAGTGTTAAGCTGTAATGTTTTGACACCAAACTAAGTGCTAGGACAAGACTAAGCTTTTAGAGCATCATAGTTCTAATACATGTTTTCTAGTTAGCGTGTTGAAAGTTTATGATTAGGGTTTATTTGTTTTTGTCACTTGGTGGTCATTTTCATGGACTGTTTTCTTCCATGGCTGGTAGATTGCTGCCCTTCTTAAATATTCTAGATGCTGATTAGATTGTGGGGTAGGTCATTATTTTCTTGGCAAAATAAGGAAGTCTGGGTAGAGGTTCCTAGTTAATATTAATTTTGAAAGTAAATAAACAGGAAGATAAAGATTCAAGGTTAATGAGCTAAAATAATCAGTGCATCAAATGGCAGTTTTTAAAAGGTAATTAATATAATTAGTTTTCAACTGTAAACAGTTTTTTTGTTTTTTTTTTTTATCAGTGATTACCCTTTTCTCTGTGTGGTGAGTAGAAATATACTGTGTGTTTTCTGTGTGACTATCCTCACATGTGACAAAGGAGTCTGGAGACTTGGGTAGAGGCTACCAGGAACTGAAGGGAAAATGCTGCTTTGCTCCTTGAGTGCTCCTTTCTCTTTGCCGCAATTCAGTAGTAAGAGTTATAGTTAGCTCTTTTCTTTGCTGCTTCCTTTAGAAGCAGATGCCCTTGGAAGTAATGCATATCCTGTCTTGCCATTTGAAGGACAGTGCTGCATAAGTGGGCTAGAGGCGTGTAGAGCCAGCTTGTTGCTTGGGTTTGCTGGATCCTTCCTATGTCTAGGGTCTTGGGAGACTGACTGCCTTCCTGTGATGCTGGAATTGAACTTTGGCCAGCTGGGCATATGCTTTCTCTCTTGTCCTGAGGCTAATTTATTATTTATTGGTGGTATTAGAGACATTCTCTTGCATTTTTGTTTTTCAGATTTGAGTTACTGATGGAACACTGGCATGATTGATAATTTATTTAGATTAGATGGCCATTTCAGTTTCCTACTATAAACTTGAAAAAAACTTAGAGCCCTAGCCTGTTAGCTCAGTTAGAGTGTATTCCCAATAAGCCAAGGTTGCAGATTCGACCCCCCAGTCAGGGCACAAACAAGAACCAATGAATGCATAAATGAGTGGAACAGCAAGTCAGCGTTTCTCTTTCTCTCTTTCTCAAAACAATTAATAAAAAAACTTTAGTCATTAATGTTTTATAATTTGTTATGCTTAACAAGTTGTTTTACTTAGTATATTTTTTTTCATGGCACAGTTATTTAATAACTCATTTTGCTAGATTCTTTAAATGTTTTACAAGACCTGATCTCTGTCCTTTTGGAAATAATAATAATAATAATAACAACAACAAAATACTCACAGGCACTGTGCTAGGTGCATTGATATTGCATTATCTCTAAACAGTATCTGAGCAAGATAGGCATACTATCCCACTTTTCAGATGAAGTCACTGAGGATCAGGCAGGTAAAAGAAATTTGCAAGAGGCAGTAGAGGCTTTGGATTATTTGAATTATTAACCAAGTCTGGCTAACGTCACAGCCGGTAAAAAATTTTTTTTTCTGCAAGAAGGTGTTTATTTAGAGAGTTTCGTGAACTAGTCTTTCACAAGATAATTGGCATTGCATTCACAAAATGATTTGTGATAGCAGATATTTTTAGCACCTTTAACAGATGCTCTTCTTTCCCCATAACTGTCTCAAGTATCTGTTTTAAACCATTGTTAACTCATTCTTATGATAGTAACAATTAATGATATTAATATTTATTGTGTGTTATGTGCCAGGAATCATACCAGACACTTCACATGTATTAACTCAGTGCCTGGCCAGAGCAGCCTCTCAGTAGGCATTGCTTTACTGTTATTAATAATGGTGTTTTCCTTTTCACTTTCACAGTAAAGGCACTATTATTCCCATTTTACAGATAATGAAACTGAGGCACAGTTAGTTTCCTAATAAGATCACAAAGGTAGTAAGTATTGGTGAATCCCATGATGAGTCCATGGTTCAGAGTTAGTGCTATATTGCCTCTTTGACCCGGGTTAGCCTTCATGAATAACACAGTTTTATTTGACAAATTTTGTTCAAGAGCCACTACAGAGTATTTGTTCTTCAGGAGTGCTTGCTTAGGTTCAGACCTATGATTTGTAGGCAAGAAATAGATTTTCAGTTAAGGAAGACATCTTGCAAGATTTGAAGATTAGTACAGTCAGAATTATTACATAGTCAATCTAGGATTCCGCAGACCAGTCAAATTAAAACAAAATATGGAGAGGAGAATTTTTACATAGCATTGCCAAATTTGTATTTTGCTAGATGAGAAAACAATTTTAAAATGCAATGCTCTCATCATAATTTTATAAAAGACATATGGGCACTTGAGAGGAAGGAGGGTGTGAGAAGTGAAGGACAGTTGGCTGTGAGCCACACATGGTTCCGCATCACCCACGGCGTTGCTGCTTCTCCTGCCTGTGTGGATGTGCCCACCAGGGACCTCCACGCTGATGCTTATTTCACTCTAGGAGCCGCTGATTGCTTATTGTTTCACAGTAATTTTCATGGGGAGAGCTACGTGATTATTCTTGATTTTCAGCCTGCTTCATTAAGTTCTAAGGTGCAGTACCTGGGAGGGAGGTCGCATTTCTCTACAGCACAGGTGGCAAACACAGGGCCCTCCACCTTGTTTCTGCCCGGTGGAGGGGCCGGGCTCTCGCTTAACAGTTACGGAGTAGTTACATTTATACAGCCCTAAAGTCACATTCGGCCCTTTGAAGGCAGCGGTGAGGCTGATGTGGCCGCCGGTGACAATGAGTGTGACACCCCTGCTCTGCAACTATAGCTGACAAATTAATTATTCTTATTTGTGCCTTTTCAGGATTGTTACTTGTAGCACCCGTGCTCTGGGCTTTTACAGTTTCATTCTTTGTCTCTTGCCACTGACCAACTAAATACATGGAAAACCTACTAGTTAAAAGGCTAATATCAGGACAGCAAAGCAGTATCTTTTTATGTATAAAACCTTGTGACATCTGTTCAGATTGTGTTGGGGAGGGGAGTAGCTGAGAGAGGTTAAGATTTTGACCCCCACCTGTATGACTCCATTCTTTGAACTCCTGTGGTCAGTGTGTTTAGTGTACGGAAGAAACATTGGGGAATCTAGCTGGCCAGGCTCTGGCTCTGCTGATCAGCTTTGTCAGTGTGGGCAAGCCACTGAATCCCCTTCCAGGCTTCTTTATATCAAAAAAGAGAAGAAGGAATGAAATAATACCTTAAAACCCTACACGTCTGTAAACTTATTGCCATGTTCCTCAACATGAAGGTTTTCTGTATGATTTTTTTTCTGTTTGATGTTATGTCTGCTTATATGGTGTTTAAAAGATTATTGTTGCCTGATATATGTAGATTTCCTTTCCATCCAATTTAAAAGTACCTGATGGGGCCCCTGGCCGGTGTGGCTTGGTTGGGGCATCATCCTGTGGACTGAAAGGTCACGGATTCGATTCCTGGTCAGAGCACCATGAGAAGGCAACCAAGTTGACATCTGTCTCACATCAGTGTTCTCTCTCTCCCTTCCTGTCCCTCTCCATCTCTCTACTCCCTTCCTCTCCCTCTAAAAGCAATGGAAAAATGTCCTTGTATGAGGATAAAAAAATAAATAAAAGTGTCTGATGGGTAGATATTACGTTTATACTATTGTATTTCCAAGTAATTTTCATATCTCTGTAGGCACAAGAATGTGATTTTTAAATTTACTTTTAAAGTTGACATACAATATTATAGTTTCAGTTGTACAGCATAGTGATTAGACGTTTTTTAAACCTTATAACATGATAACCACAGTAAGTTTAACCATCTGTTACCTATAATACGTTGTTATTACAATATTATTGACTCTATTCCCTGTGCTGTAATATATCCCCATGAATAATTTTATAACTGGCAGTTTGTACTTCTTAATCTCCTTCACCTTTTTTGCCCATTTCCCCCACCTGCCGCCCATCTGGTAACCATCGGTTTTGTTCTCTATATCTGTAAATTTGTTTCTGTTTGTTTTTATTGTATTTATCTTGGTTTGTGTTTATATGATTCTCATCAACTGATCCCAAAAGAAAGTAGACTTAAAGCTTGGGGAGACTTGCTTGTATCTCTCTGTGTGTGGGCTGTAAAATTTTTGCCCATTTATAAACTTTGGTGGAAGAAACTACTTTATACAAATGATAAGTTTGGCTGCTTCATTGGTCATCACAGTAATGGATTCATTCTACTCATTGCATTGTTTGCTCTGAAAACTGTCTCTTATTTGCCCTGTTGTAGTGTAGTGGTGTGGTTCCTGCTAAACAGCTAAGATACGGACTGTAACAACAAATGGTGAATGATTACAGTGTCACTGTGCATTTGTAAACAGCTGGTATAAACACTTGAAGATCGTATAGAGTCTTAATAGCCGTCTTTCCTGTCCCTCCATAATTAGGGCACACAGTGTGA
>VMDR010010026.1:0-31890 GCA_007922815.1 Macrotus californicus | reverse complement strand
AAAAGAGATGAGTCATTAATTGTGTTATTAATTTCTCTTTGACTAACATTATATACAAAGATATTTATAAGGGAGAAAAAAAGTCTACCAGATGCAACAATAGCCAACTTCTAAGCTACTGGTTTGCCTACTAGATTAACTAGCAGAAAGAAAAAAGCCTAGGGCCACTTCATATCTATTAGGATAGTATTATCAAAGAAGGAAAAATAACAAGTGTTGGCAAGGATATGGAGAAATTAGAACCTTCATGCATTGCTGGTAGGAATATAAAATGGCGTAGCTGCTGTGAAAACAATTTGGTAGTTCCTCAAAAGGTTAAAGAGAACTACCGTATGATCTAGCAATTCCACTCCTAGGCACACACTCAAAAGAAAGCAGAAACTAAAAACTGACACTTGTAAACCAATGTTCATAGCAGTATTATTCACAACAGCCAAAAAGTGGAAATAACATGAGTCCATCAACAGATAAGTGAGTAAACAAAATATTACATATACACAGGTTTAGTCATAAAAACAAATGAGAGGATGAAATGACAATGGAAAAAAATACAAAAAAGATCATATAAAAAAATGAAATTCTGACACATGGTACAATATAAATGACCCTTGAAAACACACAAAGTAAGACTTCTGGCCAAGATGAAGGCGTAGGTAGATACACTTTGCCTCCTCACACAACCAAAAGAAGGACAACAAATTTAAAAAAAAAAACAAAAAACAGAACTGCCAGAAAATCGAAAGGTATGGAAGTCCCACAACCAAGGAGTTAAAGAAGAAACATTCTTTCAGACTGGTAGAAGGCATGGAGAGGATGCACAGCAAGGCAGTAGGCTAGAGGACCCGGTGGTCCCACATTTGCATGTGGATAAACTGGGAGGAACAACTGTGGAGCGAGACAGATGGTACAACCCAGGGTTCTAGGGTGGAAAAAGAAAGCTTCAAAACCTCTGTCTGAAAAAAACCTGTGGAGGTTAAGGCAGCCAGAGAAACTCCCAGCCTCACAGGAGAGACCTACAGGATCCCAGAACATATACAAACCCACCCACCCAGGAATCAGCACCAAAGGGGCCCAATTTGCTTGTAGGTAGAGAGGGAAGTGACTGAAAGCCTGCAGAGAGCCGAGCAAGCAGCATAGTTACCACTCAGACTCCTCCCCCACATGCAGCGTGACAACACAGCCATGTGGGTTGCCCCGCCCTGGCGAACACCTAAGGCTCCACCCCTCACTACATAAGAGGCGGCCAAGACAAAAAAATATGACCCAAATGGAAGAACAGATCAAAACTCCAGAAAAAGAACTAAGTGATGAGGAGATAGCCAACCTATCAGATGCAGAGTTCAAAACACTGGTAATCAGGATGCTCACAGACTTGGTTGAGTATGTTCACAAAATGGAGGAAGAAGTGAAAGCTATTCAAAATGAAATAAAGAAAAATGTACAGAGAACCAACAGTGAAGGGAAGGAAACCAGGACTCAAAACAATTTGGAACAGAAGGAAGAAATAAACAACCAGAACAGAATGAAGAAACAAGAATACAAAAAATGAGGAAAGGCTTAGGAATCTCTAGGCCATCTTTAAACGTTCTAGTATCTGAATCATAGGGGTGCCAGAAGGAGAAGAGGAAGAGAAAGAAATTGAAAACTTATTTGAACAAATAATGAAGGAGAACTTCCCCAATTTGGCAGAGGAAACAGACTTCCAGGGAGTCCAGGAAGCTCACAGAATCCCAAAGAAGTTGGACCCAAGGAGGAACACACCAAGGGCCATCATAATTACATTACCCAAGATTAAAGATAAGAAGAGAATCTTAAAAGCAGCAAGAGAAAAGGAGACAGTTACCTACAAAAGAGTTCCCATAAGACTGTCAGCCTCTCATGCACCCCCTACTGGCCCGCAACTGAGGCACGTGCCCTGACTGGGAATCAAACTGACGACCCTTTGGTTCCCAGGCCCGCACTCTAACCACCGAGCTACACCAGCCAGAGCTCATGGAATCTACTCTTAAGTACTGGAATTTAGATTCAACACTTTCAAAGCACACAGGCCTGGTCCCTCAGCCTCGTAAAACAGCAGTCCCCAAACTTTTTGGAACCAAGGACAGGTTTTTCCATGGATGAAGGAGAGATGGGGGACAGGAGACAGAGTTCAGGCAAGTTCCTAATCGGCCACAGACTGGTACCAGTCTGTGGTCAGGGAGTTGGGGACCCCTGTCTTAAAGGAATTTTTTTAAATATATTTTATTGATTATACTATTCAGTCACCCCAATTTTTCTTCCTTTGCTCCCCTCTGCCCAGTACCCCTCTTCCCTCCAGCACTCTCTCCCTCTTAGTTCATGTCCATGGGTCATGAATCTCGTTCTTTGGCTACTCCATTTCCTATACTATTCTTAACATCTCCCTGTCTACTTTGTACCTACCAATTATGCTTCTTAATCCCTGCACCTTTTCCCCCATTCTCCCCCTGCCCCCTCCCAGCTGATGATAACCCTACAAATGATCTCTGAATCTATGATTCTGTTCCTGTTCTGGTTGTTAGCTTAGTTTGGTTTTTTAGATGCAGTTGTTGATAGTTGTGAATCTGTTCTCATTTTAATATTCATAGCTTTGATCTTCTTTTTCTTCAATAAGTCTATTTAACACTTCATGTAATAATGGCTTGGTGATGACGAACTCCTTTAGCTTTACCTCGTCTGGGAAGCACTTTACCTGTCCTTCGATTCTAAATGACAGCTTTGCCGGACAGAGTAATCTAGGTTGTAGTTCCTTGCTTTTCATCACTTTGAATACTTCTTGCCAGTCCCTTTTTGCCTGAAAAGTTTCTTTTGAGAAATCACTTGAGTCTTATGGGAATTCCTTTGTGGGTAATTATCTGCTTTTCTCTTGCTGCTTTTAAGATTCTCTCTTTATCTTTAACCTTTGGCATTTTAATTATATGTCTTGGTGTGGTCCTTTCTGGGTCCAACTTGTCTGGGATTCTCTGTGCTTCCTGGACTTGTATGTCTACTTCCTTTGCCAAATTGGGGAAGTTTCCTTTTATTATTTTTTTAAGTAAGTTTTCAATTTTTTGCTCTTCTTCTTCTCCTTCTGGCATCCCTGATTGAGATGTCAGTACATTTGGAGATGTCCCAGAGGCTTGTTATACTATCCTTGTTTTTTTGAATTCTTGTTTCTTCTTGCTGTTGTGGTTGAATGCTTATTTCCTCCTATATTCCAAATCATTGATTCGAATCCCACTTCCTCCCTTCCACTGATGGTTCCCTGTAGTTATTCTTTATTTTACTTAGTGTAATCTTCATTTCTTCCTCTGTGTTGTTGCCACACTCAATGAATTCTTTGAGCATCCTGATCACCAGTGTTTTGAACTCTGCATCTGATAGGTTGGTTACCTCCATTTCATTTAGTTCTTCTTTTGGGGTTTTGTTCTGTTCTTTCACTTGGGCCATATTTCTTTGTCTCCTAAATATGGCAGCCTCCCTGTCTTTGCTTCTGTGTATTAGGTAGAGCTGCTTTGGCTCTCTTAGTAACATGGTTGTAAAAAAGGCACCTGTAAATCGTATGGGGCAGAGCCTTAGGTAATGGGCAGGGCAACCCACTTCACCACTTTGTGTCTCCACGTGGGGACAATGCTGCTGCCTGGCTTCTGGGGGTCTGCCAGGCACTCGCCCAATTTCCAGTCACTTCACCCACTTCCTGAATGCAACTGGCACCCTTCCAGCTGTTGCCTGGGTGGTGAATCCCAGAGTGGGTGGGTTTGGGTAGGTTCTAAGCCCATGAGTGCCCCTTAAACAGAGTCTCTTGAAAATCTGGCTGTTTCTTCTGCCACCCCAACCCTCACTGGTTTTTACAATTAGAAGTTATGAGGATTCATCTTACCAGTGCTGGACCCTGGGCTACACAGTCTGGCCTGCAGCTAGGATCGTTGGCTCCCAAGGTATCCCTCTCTATTTTTATCCACCACACATGAATGTGGGACTACCCATTCAGCCACTAGCATGGCTCTCCACCTATTTCTACAACTCCACCCCTCCTACCCATCTGAACGAATGTAGCTTCTTTAAATCCTTGGTTGTCAGACTTTCATACGACTTGCTTTTCTGATGGTTCTGGGTGTTATTTGTTTTGAGATCTAGTTGTAATCCTTTCTATGGTTGTGCGAGGAGGCTAAGTATGTATACCTACACCTCCATCTTGACCAGAAGTCTGGAAATGTTTTTCCACAAATATCAATAAGGAGTTGCACATTGATTTAGAAGCATTATTTTGAGTTTACAATCTAACAGAATGGTAAACTCACAAATTACTACATGATAAAGGACATAAAAAATAAATGCAAAGGATTTTAAAACAGAGCTCAAGGAAATAACAGTAAGTGAGAAGAGAAAAAGATCAGGAAATGATACTTAGAAGATGGGTGTTCAAAATGGTTTTTAAAAGAACAGATAAAAGTGAGAAAATAGTGCCAATCTCTCATTAGATAAAGTCACTAAAGGCAGGAACTTGCTTTATTTGTCCTGCACCAAGCACAGTAGCCTACACCTACTTAAGTGCTAAAAAATGGCTTCTGAATTCTACTAAAGATACTATAAGGAATCCATGTTAGCAAGACATAAAAGCAAGAACTATATGTTTAGTCTGGTAGGTGAAAGAGGAGACCCTTAGATGATTTGCACAAAAAAGTAAGGCCATCACATCTACCGTTGAATATTCTTGTTATCATCATAAAAAAGATATCTAAGATTACTCCATAACATATTTCCATCCATGAAAGAAAGCTGGGTAGCTGGGGAACAAAGAGGAAGGTAGCATTACTCTGCACCGCATAACTTCCTGTATCCATTTAATTTTATTGGCATGTAACTGTATTATCTATTTTAAAAAAATACTAAAATTTGATTTTTTAAAAATCTGCACATTAAGAAAGTGACCCTGGCAGTAATGTGGCTAATGAACTGGCACAGAAAGAATAAGAAAAAGGAGTTCAGTTCAGAGGTTCTACCAGTCAAGACAAGTAATAATAAAAGCGTGAACTAATCTGAAGTGGAAAGTAGTTGAGAGAAGCTGAGAAATATAGTTGTCAATGTAATCTGACAGTGATTGAATGTTTGGAGTGATGAAAGGGCGATATCATGAACTGATTTTTATTAAATATATTTTTCTAATTTAAAGGCAATATATCCAGAGAACATGGGAGGTATAAGAGGAACATTATCTTTATGTCTACTAATTACTGTTCAGCAACCATTGTTAACATCTACATGTATTTTTCCTATGTGTAGGCTTTAAAATTTTTTAACAGCTTAAGATATAATTCGCATACCATACAAATCACACACTTAATGTACAATTCAATGGTTTTTATTATATTCACAGAGTTGTACACATCCATCTCTACAATCAATTTTAGAACATTTTCATCACCACAAAAAGAAACCCCAATCACAGTCACTGCCCATTCCCCATTCCCTCCAGCCCCTGGCAACTACTAATATACTGTCTGTCTCTGTAGATTTGCCTATTCTGGCCATTTCATAAAAATGGTATCATACAGTATGTAGTCTTTTCTGACTGGATTCTTTCATTTAATGTAATGTTCGTAATGTTGGAGAATATATCAGTACAACATTTCTTTTTGTAATTAAATAATATTCTACTGTACTAAGATGTATATACAACTGTGATTATTTCAGATATATAATTTTGTGTTCAGCATTTTTCATGTTATAAATGTTTCATATAGGCCATATTTAATGAAAAGCATAGTGCCCCATCAAGTGGCTATACCACAGTTTAGGTAATTATTTTATTATTGTTGAACATCTGAATTCTTTCCAGTTTTTTCTATTGCGAACAAACTTTGTTACGTCAAATGGGAGCTCCTTTCTGAATGATCTATCTGGATGCAGAGAAATGCCTCTCCCAAAAACTCAGCTTCCTAAAGAGACTTGCCACCGAGAACAAGGATCATGTTCTTCCAAGGAAAACTCAGGTTTTCATCTACCCCAAGCCTAGGTAAAGGGTAGATGTTAAAAGCTATCCGAGGCTGAAAAGGATGTCTCCAAAATACCCATTTTAAGAATGAAAACTCATAATTGTAAAGATATATTAGCATAGTTAAACATTAACTAGACTGACTCTTCCATCTGACTGTTCCAGAAATGTACATGGATGGAGAAAGGTAAACAGTTCGTCCAAATATGATGCCTAGTATTAAGTAGCTTCAAAGAAATCAGAAAACTTTTCCTTTCCATAGCAGATTGAAATAAGATAAACAGGGGAAAAAACCTTAAGTAAAACAGTAAAAACGTACTTACTCTTGCTACCAAATGACAGCAAGTGTAATTCAACAAGTAGAAAGAGGAGAAAATGACACTAATGTAGTCCACAAGGTCCTCAGAAGCAATCAGACATATTAGGTTTTTATTGCCATTGACTGTCGCTGCCTGCTACTTTCCCATTCACTAACCAAAAATGCAAACAATCTCGAAAACACTAACTAGTTTTAGGATTGTTAATCCCCACGCAGTAAAATCCCTTAGAATCTGGTCTAAAAATAAAACTATGTGTCAAGTGTTCCTCAAGAAAAACTATGCACACTGATTGGAATGTGAAGCAATTAATACACTTTGCAAATGATTTGCCAAAGAGACTTCAGACAGTCTGGGCCAAAACCAGTAACAAAGAAACGACACCCACTTGACATTTTCCTTGGGTAAACTGAGATCCTAGGAGTAATTTTAGAAGAAAGGCTAACATCTGAAGTTAACTACTAAAATCACTGAGATCTATACAAGTATTCCAGGAGAAATGAAGGAACAGATGACTCAACCACTATAAAATTAAAGATGAAAACTTTACTACATAATCAAGGAATTTTTACTCACAACTTTAAGGTAAGAACAAAACACCCAGCCTTTATAGACAAGGTAGTTTAGCTCTATACATGAAGCACAACTGAATTTAACACAAATATCTAATATTAACGTAATCTGTTAAATAGGAATTTTTATCCATCCATACACATACATGAACACACATACACACACAAAATATAAGGCAACACAAATCCTATAAACCCATCTTAAATGAGCCCAGTGTTCCTTGGTTTCCAATTAATTTAGTCAAGGTGAGCAATTTTCCAACTACAGTCATTTGTTTTGAAAAAATGAGACTTCCATGAGCTGCACAATTTAAAAAACAAAAAACCTTTTCAAGTCAAAGCACAATCTTGTGGTTTCATAAACCCCCTACTGTCACATTAGTCCACTGCCTTTCAAAGGCAATATTTAAAATTCTCTTCTGCAAGTCAACATTAAGGCATGCTGTTTGGCTAACAAGCTCCTCCCAAGACCAGGATTATTATGTATGGCCTATTATGTTCCTAACATACAAACAAAAGCACTCTCTCATGTAACATTTTTCTATTTTTAGGCAGTAAGTTACCAACAAAGTTTTTTCTGAAATTAAAATGTAACAATCATACATCTAACAGACTACTTGAAACGGTAATTTGAAGTTATTAGTTATATTTTCCACTTAATAAGTAATCTAGTGCTTCTGGAAAAGTCAAATTTAACTTGCGAGAAGTTGTTTAATCTTCAGAGCAAACTACCTACTGTGGATTTCACAAATGGCATGTTTTAAACTAAAAGGAAATAGTTTCAAAGCACCTATAACACAACACTTGATGCTTAATCATTCTGTTTCATCTTTTAGACACTTCTCATCATAAATGACCAGCTTAATCTGCTTCTCAGTGTTTTCTTCTGCTAAACCAAATTCCAGAAAATGTTTTAGTGCACTTCACTCGGGCCTTCTACTTTGAAGGCATACACATTTTTGTCAACTATTGGCAAGAGTTTTACAAGACTAGGCAATCTCACTACAATTTATAATCATAAATACCACATACCTAAAAGATAAGCTTTTACAACAGAAACAGTAATAGGTTTATTTTCCCAAGTATCCAGTGTTCAACTGAGTCAACTATTTCTGTTGAATTTAAACAACTTAGTCCTTGAAATGGTAAGAGTAGAAACAAGCCAAAAGAATCTTTTTAAATTAAATTTATGGGGGCAATATTTATTAATATTGTATGTTTCAAGTGTACAATTTTATAATACATCATCTGTGTATTCCACTCTGTGTTCACCACCCAAAGTCTAGTAGTCTCCTTCCATCACCACCAAAAGAATCTTAATATTCTTCAGTGGTATATAAGCATCACAACCCAAGAAAGATTTAGGAACTGTTAGCTGAAGTCGTTAATATGACAACAATCATCACTTTCACATAACATTAATCATAATACAGCTATTTTGGGGAAATCGTGTTCATAAAGCTAAAGACTTTACAACTGAATTGGATTCCATGGAATCAATCCAAAGAAATAATTTACTATATAAAACACATTTTACTAAACTAAAAATACCCACTTGCAGTCTACACTTTTTCAGATGTTTTATATAATCTGCCAATTTCTATATGACTGAGGAGCACGGTTTTTATTGTCAACAGCCATTTAAAATGTAGTGAGTACCGGGTACTACATTTATAAAGTCGACAGTTTTGTGAGCAGGTACCACTTTAGAACGGCGATTTTCCACCGTTTTCATCCCATAGCACACATAAACTAGTTACCAAAATTCTGCGGCACATCAAAAACTGTGTTTTGGCCAATCTGACAAAAATCGGTATAATTTTGACTAATTCACACAGGACAGCAGCTATTGTTGTGTTGGCTGTTGTCATTTTTTTTAATTTGACAATCTAAGGGGCAGTACCCGATTAAATAGTCAACTACTGCACGTTTTAAAAATTGTTGCAGCACATGCCGCACACAAGGTGAAAATCGATGTTTTAGAATGTTCTGCAAGAATCCCTAGGAGCTTGAGTTCAGTTCATTCGCGGCGTGAAGCCCTTGTTAAAGACGCACTCCCTAAGCGGGTAGCAGTTGGTTAGAGCCCTGTCCCACACACGACGACAAGGTCGAGAGTGGACTCCCTGGCAGGGTACACACCAGAATCAACCGATGAATGCATAGGTAAGTGGAACAAGAAATCGGTGAACCAGAGTGGATGTGTCCTCACCCCCTCTCCATCTCCCTCCCTTCCTCTCTCTAAATCAAATAATTTTTGTAAATGTTCTCAACTGGGTTTAACAAAGTATATCTTTTCGATTACTATCACCTTCAACATCACCAAGAGAAGGACAGAAATTAGTTATCAGCAAGAAAAAAAGGGTTAAGTAACACTCATTTAAAATAATCCAAATGAAAAAAAGTAGTTCACTGCCTTCAACAAAGTTCCTTCACAACCTAGACAGTTTTCCTTTCAGACTCTCGTCTCTCACCCACTTCCTTCCAGCACCCCAGACTATCGCCTTGCTGCTCCCCAAACTCGTCCCACCTCCAGCAGATCCCTGTGCCTTTGTACCAGTTGTTCCCTCACTTTGGAATGCTCTCCCCTCCTCCTCACCTGGTGGCCACTTACTCATCCGTCCAAACTCGCGAAAAGTCCCCTCCACCGGACAAGCTTCCGCAACTCCCTCAAGGCAAAACCAGTTCCAAATTCCCAGACACTTGGTAAGTCCACCCTTATCGCGGCGCACTGCTTTCACTCCCGAGGGGAAACGGAGGACAGACCCCGCCCCCCGGCCCACAAAGAACAAGGCAAGCAGAAACGATCAATGAACGTGCGCTGAACTCGCCCCTACATCGATTAAGCGATCCTCTAGAACCCGGTCACGTCTCAAGGAGACACCGCAGATCCTATCATTCTTCCCACCAGAGAAGGAATACCAGAGGGCACACCCAGAGCTCTGGAAAGAGAACAATGAATGAACACAGGCGCCTCGCCTCTCCTGAAGTCCAAACTCCTCTCTCCGGGCATCGCCTAGCGCTGCAGAGGCTCTGCAGCTGCAGAACCGAGGCATCCTGGCGGCTCCCCCTGCACACAAAAGACAGCCCTGGCTCTTCATTCCAAAGCATCCCAAAGCTCTCGTCGGTAACCCACCGAGTCCTGAAAACCCGAGGCGAGGTCCCTATGCCTTTGTGGTGGGGCACTGACCCGTAGCCTCCTCTTGTCCCAGATTCCTCTCGTCCTCCCTAAAAAGGGTATCACTTGAGGGACGGACCTTGAGAGAAGATGCCAGCCCGGGTCCCCCCACTCCTGGTCAGAAAGAAAAGGAATTAGTCCACCTAAGGGATAACACAATATGGTGCAGCTCTGGGCGGATTTTCCCATTGCCAAAATTATGAAGAATGTGCACCGGGTACAGGGGTGGCGCTGGCACGTTTCCCCGAAACACAAGGAAATTACAGTGGAGATGTGGGGAACTCGGCTCGCCGGCCATGACACCGGGCCCGGGGCCCGTCTGCCAGTGCCACCCAGAGTGACAGCGGGTTGGCTGGGGCCCTCCACCTACCAGTTGTGAGGCCACTCCGCCAGCGCCGCCTAGTACGGGCCGCCAGGGAACCGGCCCCTTCAGCCCCGCCGCCGGGCTATCCCGGCATCCAGGCCCCAGCCCTGCCGCCTACCTGAAGGAGCCGGGCCGCCTCCGTTTCCCGTCGTCAGGCAGCGGCGTCTGGCCCGCTCCTCCTCCCCGCGGCGGGTGAGGGAGCGGGAGGCAGTCACATTCGGCGAGTCCCCAGCCCAGGGGACGGGGCCCCGGGCAGCCCCCGCATCGCCGCACTCGCGCTCCGCGCTTCAGGGCACACGCCCCAAAGCCCGGCCAGCTGGCCCTCTCTGGAGAGAGGCCCAAGGAGAGCGGCAGGGAACCTTTTCCGTCTCACGCTGCTCGTCCTCGTCTTACTCCCGCCATCTAAAATGGCGGCCTCAGCGCCGGCGATGAAGAAATTCTCGGGCGGCCCCGGCTAGCGAGCCCTCGGCTCGGTGCTCCTCCTCCCGACCTGTGGCGCCACTGGCTCTCTGCTTCTGCGCGAGTCCGCCTGGCACCCGACTTAAAACTTGGCTCGGGCATCTATCGCTCTGGCCTGAGCTCAGGCCCCGCCTCCTGGGGAAGGGGCGTGGCCTCGCGATGGAGCAGGTCGCCATTTCGGAGAGGTGGAGGCTGCGGGGCGTGTATTTGACGGGCACCGGGCTGAGGCTGTCAGCATTTGAGGAGGGCCAGAGATTGGCCGCGGCTGGAGGATCTAAGGCCTAGACAGGGGAGGAAGGCCACCGTGCCAGCATCACAAGGCCCGGAAGTACCGAGGATGTTCAACAGTAGAAGACTGCCTAGCTTCAGTGCATC
The DNA here is from genome assembly GCA_007922815.1 of Macrotus californicus. Classification (NCBI taxonomy): domain Eukaryota; kingdom Metazoa; phylum Chordata; class Mammalia; order Chiroptera; family Phyllostomidae; genus Macrotus; species Macrotus californicus. The sequence continues at coordinate 20,636 of VMDR010010026.1, read as the reverse complement.
CTCTCCAGAGTCAGACACTTGGGATGTCGAATCGCAACTTGGCCACTTGCCAGTTATGTGGGGAAGTCCCTAAACTTTTTTGAGTTTCCTCATCTGTAAATTGAGGTCCCTTTTACCCCATCAAATTGGCAAAAAGTTAAAAAGACATACTCAGCCTGGTCCAAAGTAGATGAAACCTGTTGTGTACCCTCAATCAGTACTGGCAGGAATGGCTGGAATGAATGTCCGGAGGGCAGTTGATTATCTATCGACATTTTTAACGTGCATACCATTCCAGCAATTCCACTTCTAGGCACTAATTCTAAAGAAATGTGTACATGTATGCGCAAGAAGGTATATGCTAAGATGTTTCCTGCCATATTGTTTGCATTAGTGGTACAGTCGGAAAAACGTGAATTAAATAGGAAACCGGTTAAATAAACAAATCTCCCCAGTATGGAAGATCTGTTCTAAAAAAATGAGCTAGATCTATGTACTGATTTTTTTTTTAATTCCAATGCATTAATATAAAAAGTAGCACATATATGGTATATTTATTAAAACACAGGCACACAACTGCTATGTGCAACACTCATTTAAATTTCTGAGAGCCTATTGTGTACCACATGCTGTTCTAAGTATTGGGAAATCAATAATCAAAAGCCCTGCCTTCTAGTAATGAGAGACCAAAAGAAAGTATAAATAATATTCAGGTAGAAATATGTACAGTATAGAGAAAAATTAAGTGAAGCTAGATGAGATAATGCAGGAGTATGGACCAACATGAAAATAAATGCAGGGGGAAAGACTAAAGCACTGAACATGGTGGAGCCATGAGGGGATTTTAAACAAAAGTAGGAATAACAGCCCTGGCTGGTGTGGCTCAGTGGATTGAGCACGGGCCTGCAAACCAAAGCGTTGCCAGTTTGATTCCCAGTCAGGGCACATGCCTGGGTTGTGGGCCAGGCACCCCAACCCCTAGTAGGGGGCACGCAAGAGGCAACCACACATTGATGTTTCTCTCACTTTCTCCTTCCCTTCCTCTCTCTCTAAAAATGCATAAATAAAATATTTTTTAAAAAATAGGAATAACTTAACAAAATTGAATCATGTAATCTTGAAGATCTAATCGGCTTTATTGAGTGATTCATGAATTTGGGTGGCATCCTGTCTAGCAACTAGAAGGGGCGTCCTAAGGGTACAAAATGGAAGGTTTTTATAGGAAGAAGGGTGGGGCAGGGGAGCTACTAGTGAAAGAAAAAGGATTATTTTCAGGTATCTTTTCTCTGGGGGAAGAGGAGTGGAAGGGTTTTTATAATGTAGATTGCTTCTTCTTTCCAAGGGGAATGGAGAAGGCCTATGTGACACATTACTGGTACTTGACCAGAAAATTCCAGACTGGTTAATTAAGATTGTGTCTGGGAGAGGTTGAAACTGCAGTTAGATCAGGTATTAAATCTAGGTTTGGTAGCATGGGCTTTTAGCAGAGTGACACATTCTGGGCCTGTGGTGTTTTCTTTAACATAAGAGTAACACCTACTTCACATGATTAAATGAAATAAAACATGGAAAACACTTAGCACAGAGCCTGGGGTTCGAAACTTCAGTTTGTAGAGTTTGTCGGCCTAGATTCAAATTTGGACTCTGCCATGTCCTCACCTGTGACTCAGAAAAGTCATTTAAACCTCAATTCTTCAGTTTCCTCATCTGTAATGAAAACATGATAGTACCCACCTGTTAGCATTGTAAGGCTTTAGCGAGTCTAAGATTTAAAGCACTTGGAATAGTGCCTGGCTCATATTAAACATAAAAGTGTCAGCAGTAATTACTATAGCTGTCTCTTATCATCATTACTATTTAGGACAGAGCAGCAAAGCCACACCTGCTGACCCCTAGGCCATTTCTTTTAGTTGACCCAGCTGTTATTTGCCCAGCACTTCCCAGCTTAGAAAGCTTAAGGAACCTGTGTCTCATTCAAACCTCTCAGCTGGCCAATGAGAATGGCTACTGAATTTCTGTTTTGAAGCAAAATTCACAAAACATGCAATTAACCATTTAAAGTGAATCATTCAGTGGCATTCAGTACATTCACAATGTTGTGCAACCACCATCACCATCTAATTCCAAAACATTGCCATCACTCCAGAGTAAAACCCCTTAGCCATGAGGCAGCTTCTCCCCAGCCCATCCCCACTCAGACCCCTGGCAGCCACTAGTACCTACCAGTATCTGTTGTATCCCTGGCTTTATCTGTCCTGATAGTTCATATAAATGGAATCACACAAAATGCGACCTTTTGTGTCTGGCTTCTTTCATTTAACCCATGTTTTCAAGGTTCATCAATGCGGTTGCATGTTATCAGTAGTTCATTCCTTTTTATAGCTGAATATGTAAATACCACATATGTTTATCCATTCATTTGTTGATGGACATTTAGGCTGTTTCCATCTCTTTGCCAGTAAGCATAGTGCTGCTATGAACATGCATGTATATGTACTTGTTTGAGTACCTGTTTTCTATTTTTTCAGGCTTATACCCAGGAGTAGAATTACAGGGATCTTCTGGCACTCCACCTGGTTGCATGTCCCCACTTTGAAACCTCTGGTTTGGTGTGTTGACGTAAGAAATGTCCAAACCTGTACAGAATTTTTATAAGAGTTTATTTGAGCCAAACTGATGACATATGCCAGGGAGCAGATCTCAAATGCTCCAGAGAATGACAGTGCTGCTGTTTCTTTTATGCATTTGAAATTAAGGCGAGACCACAAGGAAGATTACAGGAAGGAGGGAGAAAGCAAAGTGGGATTGGATTACAAAATTGTTGAACTCGAGGGTAAACTCCTACTTTCAAGGAGGGGTCTGAAAGAGTGCATTTCAAAGGTGTGTTAACCTACCTGCAAAGAAACAATAGGCGGGGCTTGCTTAGGGCAAAGATAAGACTTTCAGTGAAGAAGCTGCGTGCCTGGGCCATGACGGCACACCATGGCCTGCTCAGTTAGGAATTAATGATCAGGTCACCCTGTGAGGTTACTTTCCAAACAACCCCTTTTTTCATTTACTGGTGTAGGAGAGCTCACAAGAGCTAGAGTTTATTAGGGCAGGTCTCAGGAGAGGAATGGGGGAGACTAACATGACAAGTTGCCTGGGCGTTGGACTGTTCCACTTCTTAATTTGGGAAGTGGTTACCTGGGCATGTGTATATTACATATATACATATATATACATTATATATTAGTGATTGGTATGTGTACTTTTCTATACATTTGTTCTACCACCATAAAAAATTCTTTGGAAAAATGCCTTGTCTTTAAGCCTGGCAAAAGGGTGCATTTATCAGATAAAGGAAAGAAAAACTTCACAAATCATAGTTACCAGTTATGGAGCCTTTTCGTGTAATCAGACTTTTTACACAATCTCCATTACTCATCTCAACTTGAAAGGCCTGATCTTCAAATGAGGAAGCCTTCCAAGAGGGTAATTAATCCAAGGACAAAGCTGGGAAGTGGCGGAACAGGGATCTGAACCTGTTCGTTTGTCTATTTCTCATGAGGCTGTGCCCAGTATGTGCCAGGCCCTGCAGTGAACAAGCCAAAGTCCCTGCCCTCAAGGCCTAGCAGGGAAGACAAGCAGCAATCAAGGGAACCAATATATCAACATGAGTTAGGGTTGTGATAAATCAATAAAGGGAATGACTGGAGAATGACAGAATGGGAAGGATTATGCCTGTAGACTCAAGGAATGCCTTTCTTAGAGGTGGTAGTTAGACTGGGCACCGAAGGAGGAGAAAGAGCCAGGGGAAGAGCATTTTAAGCAGTTGGAACAGCCCGTGAAGAGCCATGAAGTGGGAAAGGAGCACAGGCCGAAGTGGTCACAGCACGGAGAACGCTGGGCAAGGTGAGAAGAGGGCAGAGGATGGAGTCATATCCCACACCCCTGGCCTTTCAATGCCATCCTTCCTCTGGTGAGTTTAATTTTAGTCACAGATGAGTTTGAAGTGTGGGCCTGGCCGGGACTGAGTGCTGGAGAGAGGGCCAGGTAAACAAACCCTTACCCCACCAGGTGATCCAAAGGTACTCTAATGGCAAGCTGGCTAAGTTCTGTGGGAGGGCACCCAGAAGAGGGAGGGAGTGAACAGTTCTGCCAGGGAGGGTCAGAAAGGCAACATTTAAGCTGAATTTTTAAAAAAAGATTTTATTTAGCCCTGGCTGATGTAGCTCAGTGGATTGAGCACGGGCTGTGAACCAGGGGGTCTCCAGTTCGATTCCCAGTCAGGGCACATGCCTGGGTTGCAGGCCAGGTACCCAGTACGGGGCACATGAGAGGCAACCACCACACATTGATGTTTCGCTCCCTCTCTCTCCTTCTCTTCCTCTCTCTCTAAAAATGAATAAATAAAATCTTTAAAAAAAAAGATTTTATATATTTTTAGAGAGAGGAGAATGGAGGGAGAAAGAGAGACAACGGTGTGGTTGCCTCGCACACACCCTGAACTGGGAACCCCTGGTCCACAACCCAGGCCCGCGCCCTGATCAGGAATCAAACCGGTGATCTCTCAGTTTGCTGGACTACGCCCCACCCCTGAGCCACACCAGCCCCGGCTTTAAACTGAACCTTAGAGGAGGAGTCAATTTTCCCGACTGAGAAGGGTGGGGGAAGAGCAGGGCAGGGGGTGGAAAGAATGTGGGCCCAGGCAAAGGAGGTGTGACTTAGCATGTGTTTGGAAACAGCACATGCTCAGAAAACAACAAGCCATTTTCTGGATTGGAGACCGCCTGCCTCAGGCAGAGTTCTAAAGGAGAGATGAAGGGGAAGGCAAAAGGGGTAAAACAGGTCTGACTCGGGGAATCTTCCTCCACTCATAATGGGCAGTCCGTAATGCAGAGTGAGGGCCCAGCTCTTGGGGTGTCAACCGCATACCTGCTGTGGTGTCATCTGTAAGAAAGCCTAGTGCAGTCATCTTGAAAAACAGTCAAAAATTAAGATCTGGGCTCTCATAAATTCCTTGGGACATATAAACTAGAACAATTTCTATGGAAGCCAATTTGGCAATATCAGAATTATAAATATGTATACCTTTTGCTCCCGAAATTCTCCTTCTGGGAATTTATCCTACAGGTACACTTGTGAGCATGTGAAATGATACACGGACAAGGTTATTCCCTGGCTGCATTGCTTGTAATCCAAACAAAGACGTATCATGCAGCTATAGGAAAGAACAACGGACTCCACATACTGATGGGGAAAGATGTCCAAGAAATACTGTTGCGTGAAAGAAAAAAGAGAGCCAAGAGACAAAACGGTGTGAATAGTATGCTACTTTTTTGTGAAAGGGAAGGAAAACACTGGCTTGTAAAGCCTGAAGAACACACAAAATGTTACTAACAGCGATCACGGGGTGGGTGGGGGGACTGGGTAGATGGAGCACAGGCGTGGAAAAATAGTTTTCCCTGCCTAACTTTTTATTTTTATTTATTTTTCTGTTGCTTTCCCTTTCCTTTTTAATTTAATTTTTATCTTTTTTTATATTTTATTTTTCATTTAGTTTCTAATTTTTTTCTTAAACTAAATTTTTGAAGTTTTTTAAAATTTTTATTTATTTATTTATTTTTAGAAAGAGAGGAAGGGAGGAAGAAAGGGAGAGAAACATCAACGGTCACCGCTTGCCTGTCCCTAACCGGGGACCTAGCCCACAGCCCAGGCCCTGACTGGGAAGCCAACCAGTAACCTTTAGATTCACAGGCTGGTGCTCAATACGCTGAGCCACACCAGCCAGGGCAATTTTTGTAAATTTTAATTGTTGAACAATGTAAGTGTGTTAGCCACTTAAAAGTTTAATTGGAAAAAAAAAAAAACAGCCCTGGCTGGTGCGGCTCAGTTGGTTGGAGCATCGTCCTGCAACCCAAAGTACGTGTGTTCAATTCCCAGTCAGGGCACATACTTGGGTTGTAGTTCGATCCCCTGTCCAGGCACGTATGGGAAGATAACCAATCGATGCTTCTCTTTCACATCATGTTTCTCTCTCTCCCTCTCTCTCTCAAAGCAATTTTTAAATGTCTTCAGGTGAGGATAAAAAGACAAATAAGTAAATTTTAAAAAGCCCTAGCAGTAATGAAATGGTCCACACTGGAAATGAAGATTGGGAATAGGGCAATAAGAGATGAAGCAGGGGTTAATGGCCTGTCCCTCAGCCCTACCACCTTCTTGATTGTTCACATTCCCCCCTCACCCACAAACTCTATGTGGTCCTCATCGGGACACTACCCACCCAGGACTCCAAGCGCTAGGCCTCAGGCAATGCCCTCTGGCCATCCTTTCCAGGCTTCCCAGCACCACATCTCTTTTCACTCTAGCCCCTCCCTCCGCTGCAGAGCTGAGGGTAAAGGGCACCCTGACTAGGCAGCCCCACTTACAGGACGATGGGGTCCACTACCTCTTAGGCATGGCCAGCACAGCCTTCGGAGGCCTCAGCCACCACCCTCATGGCCCACCTCCTCTGGCTTCTTCCCAGCCTCAGACCATACCTCCAGCCTGAAGACTGCCTCCAACAGGAGCCTGAGCTGCCGCCTTTCCACCGTATTTCTACTTTAGCAGCTGCCGAAAACAAACACTGCAGGTCACAGCTGCCAGAGAAGGCTCCACAGAGATGTGGTCCTTGGGCTGGGCTTGAAAGTTGGGAAGAGCATTTTCAGCAGAGGGAACAGCATGAGCTGCTTCTCCAGGCTTGCTGGGTGCTGCAGGCCTGAGAGGAGAACAGGTACCTTTCCTGGGACAGAAAGAGTCAGGCCAGGGGGACAGGTGAGAACCTCAGAGACAGGATTTCAACAGGATAGGGATGCCCTCTACCAAATGTCACACAGGCAGGGTGTGACCCCTTGGGAGTCCCTCCTAAAGGGACTTTTCCAGGAGAAGAGGCATTCCAGGGATGGCTGAAAAACCCTCCTTTCTGCACAGAGAAGTAGGCATGGACTCCGAAGTCCAGAAATTGGATATCAAGTAGCAGCTGGGCCCTCACCACTGTGATTCTTGGCCTCTCCCTCCGGTGATGTAGGAGTAGGAACACCTGCCTTCAGGGGTCATTGGGAGAAAATAAAATGGGAAAGTACAGACCCTGGCATGCCCTAGGTGCTCAGGGAGTCCTGCTGCTTGTCCCCTTCCTCTCCAGCACCTCCCCCTGACTTACTGCTTCCTGCCCTAAATAACAAGTCTGCCAGGTCTCGAAGAAGAAAAACACCAGCATTTTCAAATATCCCTTTCCTCCTTTTAGCTACCACCCTAATTCTTTCTTCTCTTCTGGGGCCAAATGTGTCTAAAAATAGTGTAGACTCAGGCTCAATTTTGTCACCCATCCCTCCACTAAGACCCAATAGTCTGCCTTCCACAGCCACTTCTGGAATGTCTCTTCCCACAGAAACATCCCTTTAGGAGGGCTTCCCAAGGGGTCACACCCTGCCTGTGTGACATTTGGTAGAGGGCATCCCTATCCTGTTGAAATCCTGTCTCTGAGGTTCTCACCTGTCCCCCTGGCCTGACTCTCTCTGTCCCAGGAAAGGTACCTGTTCTCCTCTCAGGCCTGCAGCACCCAGCAAGCCTGGAGAAGCAGCTCATGCTGTTCCCTCTGCTGAAAATGCTCTTCCCAACTTTCAAGCCCAGCCCAAGGACCACATCTCTGTGGAGCCTTCTCTGAGCTGTGACCTGCAGTGTTTGTCCTTTCTCAATTTTTGTGCTGTCTGCTTCAGCCCATACCTCTTTAGGCTGTCTTTTCTCAGTCTCTCATTGTTTCACCCAGCAGAAAAGGACATATTTTGGAATCAGACTTTGAATTGCTATCTACTTTTCCTATTATCTGTCTGACTCACATCAGGACAACAGGCTAATACACCGGTCTGAGAGCTCTTCTTATCTGTGAAATGGAGATAATAACACCCACCTCACAGGGCTTTGGGGAAGCTGAGATTCTTATTAAAGCATCTTATCTTGTGTTGGTGAGAAGGGTTGGCTTCATGGGCCTGAGATCAGGCAGACTCCTGCACTCAGAAGGCCCAGGACTTGGGGTTTAATGCTTTGTGGTCTCTGTCTTGAAGTTCTTGGTAATTTTATCTTTGAATTTGTGTTTTGGTAAGTGAATTCTGACGGGACAATGGATCATGCACGCAGGGGCTTGGAACCTCTGCTCACTGTGGTCCTGCTTCCTGCCTGGCTCTCGGGTTCTCAGCTCCCTGCTCCCCTTCCTTTCTGGCACTTTCCTCCACCTGTAACCTGCATGCCAAGTCCTGCCCAGCCTCCCTTTCTCTAACCCCATCCAGTGGCCCTGGGAGGGACCCCAGCAGCCAGCAGGCAGGGGCCCATGTGGGCCCCTACTGGAGTCTGCACTCACCCTGTGAAGACCTGTGTGCCTCAGGGAGCCCAACACTCAGTAGCAAATACAGAACACCATGACAGATCAAGAGAAAGAAAAAGGTTCTACATTTTAGTACTGTTAATGGCACTTTTTCCTGCTTCATGAACAAGGGGCACCACATTTTCACTTTGCACTGGGTTCCAGAATTCATGTAGATGACCCTGAAAAGAGACCAGGAGGGTTATATGACCCTGGAAGGGTCTTAAAATTTGCCAGTTCTCCCCCCAAAAGGTTACAGGGGTACACTAACGAGAATGAAAGGAGAGACCACCCAGCATACAATTTAACCTGGAGCCTTGTCACTGACCCCACGGTCCGCGATAGACTATGACTACAATAGTGCGATGTTGTGTGACAGGTCACCACAGACTCAGGGGTATAAAATCAAATATTTTATCATGCCCAAAGGGTCTATGGGTTAGGAATGCAGACAGGCCAATCAGTGATGGCCTGCCCCACTATGTCTGTGGCTTCAGGAAGGACGCTGATGTCTGCGGGCTGGACCTGCTGGGGCTGGAGGGTCCAGTGCCAAGATGGTTTTTCCTATGCCCTTTTCTCATTCTCAGATATGATTTGCACATCTAAAATTCTAGATGTCGTTTTCTCTTTTCTCTGAGTTTATTTCCTCATTATGGTTCTGGGCAACTTTGGTTTTATCTCCCTCCTCCTAGCCCAGGCCAGGTAGCTCAGTTGGTTAGAACCTCATCCTGATAGGCCAAGGTTGTGGATTTGATCCCTGGGCAGGGCACATACAAGAAGCAACCAATGAATTCATCAATAAGTGGAACAACAATTCGATGTTTCTCTCTTTCTCTCAGATCAATAACAAATAAAAATTAAAAAAGAATGTTGGAGTCCCGCCCACATTTGCTCTACTAGGAAAGGCAATGTTTTCCGTTAGAAAACATTTTCAGAAACCAAGCAACTCTAAAGCAAGTTGGTTAACATAGAGAGAAAACTAATCTTAACAACAATAGCTAACAGTGACTGAGAGCTAACTCTGTACCAGGAATCATGCCATAAGGCATATGGAAGATAGTAAGTAAATCATATGACTGAATCACATAACTACCCTGTGAGATAGACACTATTATCAGCCTTTTCACAGATGAGGGAAGTGAGGCAAGGACCCAGCTAACAAGGGTGAGCTCTGGCTCCCTGAAAACAGTTCAACCCCATCCCCTTCATTTTTTAAAAAATAACTACTTATGTTTAATATAATTTCAAAGAGAAAACATGCAATAGTACTGTAATGAACTCACATATACAGAACCTGCACTTTGTTTTTGAGATTTTGTTTATTTATTTTTACAGAGGGAAAGGAAAGGAGAAAGAAAGGGAGAGAAATATCAATGTGTGGTTGCCTCTCGAGTGCCCCCAGCTGGGGATCTGGCCCGCAACAGAGGTGTGTGCCCTGATTGGGAATCGAACTGGTGACCCTTTGGTTCACAGTCTGGTGCTCAATCCACTGAGCTACACCAGCCAGGGCAGGACCTGCACTTTTAACCATTACAATATATTTATTCAATAAGTAAATAGGTGCTCAAACATAGTAAGTAGCTAATTTTAATTAAGAAAACATCAGTATACCCAAAATGAAAATCCAAAACAAAGATTAATCTTGGCTGAAAGTCACAAAGCTGAAGGGGGAAATGAAGTGTGCCTAATATTTTCTGCGCAATTCTTATTTGTTTCTGTATTTATCTTTCCTGAGGTTTACTTACAGCAGTAGATTCACAAAAGCTCAGACTTTACAGAAATTTTAGAGATCTTTCATTGCAAACCTCCCCCTAACCCCCTCCACTGCCTCCCAAATTTGGCAGATGGATGAGCTGGCCTGAAGGAGGAGGGGTCAGGCAGCTAGCTCTGCCTCCCAAGCAGCCATGGGGAGCTGAGAATCCAGTGGCTTTAAAACTGGATCACCTCAGGCCCAAGGACAACTCTGTCACTTACAAGTTGTGTGGCCTTGGACTGGGGCCTAACCTTACAGAGCCTTGTTTTCCTTATCTGTAAATGGAGCAAAGAATACAGACCTCCTGAGGTTACTGAGAGAATTCAATGAGTAAGGTATGTAAAGGGCTTGGCATCTAGTAGGGGTCTAATAGCAGGTATCAGACAGCTTCCATACTTCAGATTCTTTCTCTAGAATGGAGTCTCAGAAGTAGAATCACTGGATCTACTGGGATAAACATCTTTATGGCCCTTGATCTATATTGCCAACTTGTTTTCCAAAAGGTGCTGCCGCTGGTGGCATATGAGATTGCCAGCTTCACTATCCCTTTGCCAGCACAAAATATTACAATTTTTCCTGCTGGTTATTAGAAAAAGAAAAGTACTTTATCACTGCTTGAAGTTGTATCTCTCTGATTAATTGTGCAGGTGAATATTTTCCCACATACATGTCCCCTGCTTTCTGACCTATCTGTTCATGACCTGTGACTACTGGGGGAGTGGCATTTTTTCTTATCAGTATGTGTGAATTACTTTTTATGAGAAAGCAATTAACACCTTACATACTGATTGCAAGTGTTTGTTCCTAGCCGTTTGTTTGCCTTTTTACTTTGAATCTGTTTTATTTATTTTTAATGATTTTGTAGATGTAGTTATTGTTAGGGTAGTTTTGGATTTTTTTTAAGTCACAGAAGTCTTTCATTTGTATTTGGATGTTTTTCCTTGTAATTTGTCCTATAACTTTTAAGCTATCTCCTCTGGAATTTAGATAATTTATTTAAAGATTGTATTTATTTACTTTTAGAGAGAGGGGGAGGGAAGGAGAAAGAGAGGAGAGAAACATCAATGTGTGAGACATACATTGATCAATTGCCTGTCACATACCCCTAATTGGGGACCTGGCTCACAACCTGGGCATTTGTCCTGACTGGGAATCGAACTGGCAACCTTTCAGTTCGCAGGCCGGCATTCAATCCACCGAGCCACACCAACCATGGCTGGAACTTAGTTAATTTGAGGAACAAATCTTAAGGCTTGAATTGTGTCCCCCCAACCCCCCAAATAAAAAAGGATATGTTGAAATCCTAAACCCCACAACCTGCTAATGTGGCCTTATTTGGAAGTAGCCTTTGCAGATGTAACCAAGCAGAGAAGAGGTTTTCCGGAAGTAAGATGGACACTAGCCCAATATGACTGACGTCCTTATGAGAGGAGAAGACAGAGACACATAGGGGGAACGCCATGTGACAACAGGCAGAAACTAGAGGGGTGGAGCTGCAAGTCAAGGAAAACTAAGGCCTGCTGGCCACCCGCAGAAGTCGAGAGAAAGGCAGGAAGGATTCTACCGAGTCTCAGAGGAAGCACAGCCCTGCTCACACCTTGATCTGGCTCTTCTAGCCTCCAAGACTATGAAAGAATAAATTTCTTGTTTTTTTAAACCACCCAGTTTGCATTACTTTGTTATGGCAGCCCTGGAAACTAACACACCAAATTAAGACCAGATTTTCCTATTAAAATTGGAACCCAAGGAGAACTGGACCGAAATGATCCCATGCTGAACTTGGAAGTACCAGGTCTGTAGAAGAACAGGACCCAAAGTGTTGTTTTCCTAGCACTAAAAGCAGGAAAGTTTGATATCTAACTTGCAAATGATACCAAAATGAAATTCAAAAAACTGAAAATTTAAATGTAAAAAATGAAACCATATGCATACTAGAGGAAAACATGTAAAAGTTAAAAAAAAAAAAATTTCAGTGCAGAGGAGGCATTTCTAAGCATGATATCAATGCCAGAAGCTGTAAAAGAAAGGTTGATAAATTCAACCACGTAAAAGTCAAATTTCTGCATGCTAATAAGTACTTTAAGCAAAATCAAAGGTCAGGTGGCAAGCACACTGGGGAAAAAAATATTTGCAGTTCAATTCACAGATAAAGGATTGGTTTCTCCAGTATTAAAAGGGTGCCCCAAAAGTCATTAAGAAAAGACCACGTGCCCAACTGAAAAACAACCAAAGGGTATGAAAGGACAATTTATAGAAACAGAACATGCAGATAAACCAAACGTGTGAAAAGACAGCCACTCCCATAACAAGACAGACAACACAGAAGGCCCACTTCTCACCTGCCAGACTGTGCAAAGCAAAATTTGCTAGCTGCCTCCCAAGTATGTTCAGAACATCCTTTTTTTTTCTTTTCTCATTTTTTTTTCAGAGTGTTTTTTGCCTGAGAAAGGCAGAAGGTTAAGACCACAGTCACAAGGTAATTCTGGGACTCTGTGACCATCGCAATTGTTTGTCATTGTCATTATTTTTATCTGTTAGAATTACCTGAGTGCCAAGACAGGGCTTGTGTTAGTAAAAGCAGCTACAGTGAAACGGTTAACTAGAGTACAACGGTTCACTGCCTGTATTTGGTTCTTGGTTCTGCCCCTTGGTAGTCGTGTGGCCTTGGGTAAGTCGATGAACTTTTGAGCTTCAGTTTTCTCATGTGTAAAATGGGAATGTTGTAGTGCCGACTTCATAGGATTACTATGAAGAATTAATGAGTTGGTACATGTAAAGCCTTTAGAACAGTGCCTGGCACATAGTATGTACCGTATAAGAACAAGCAATTATTATTACCACATGGTGATCCGAAAGTCTGGAAATACAGAGAATTTTATTACGTGTTATCAATAAACCATTTATTCTGAAAATTCCTCTGTGTTTCCAGACTTGATGGCCACTCTAGATGCTTTTAAAAATACATTATTTTTAATCCTTCCAATAGTCCTAAAGGTTTGCTTTATTATCTCCATTTCACTAAGAAAACAAGGGATCAGAGAGGTGAAGTTACCTCCTCAAGATCACACAGGTAGTGAGGGCCAGAGCCAAGATTCAAACTAAAGCCTGCTCAGGTTCTTTCTACCCTATCTCAGACCTCCCCTCCAAATTGTCTTTCTCCGACCCCAAAGGCACCCTTTGGTCCACGGAGGATGGACAATTGTAGCTCAACTAGAGCCCCTGCTTGGTTCTGACGCGACAGCATGCCCCGATGATTTACAGAGAAGGTGGGGGACATTTCCTGTACCCCAGCCCCACCCTGACCCAGGATTCTTAAAGTGGTGAGGGACCAGCCCCGCGGCTCCGCCTCCCAAGAACACAGGAGCGGGGGCGGGGACGGGGTGGAGGTGTGGGTGGGAGGGGGGAGGGGGGAGGGGCGTGCTGTGAGGCCTAGGGAGAGACGCCCCGGCTCATATTTACATTCCGGCTTGAACAATGGCCCGAAATTCCTTCCAACGCTGCCGCCCCCACCCCCGGGCAACAGGCCGCAGAGTGCAGGCATCCAGGCTTGTTCTACCGGGCGATCGACGCGTGCGAAGTGTGCAGTGACCTGTTTCTAAATAGACCTCGTTTGGGCCGTGACTTTGAAAGCGAGCCAAAGGTCTCAACCTAAAATAGACAGCCTACTGCCCTGTTATTTTCATGGCTTAAAAAAAAAAACCTCTCCAAAGCTAAGCAAGTATTTTTATCACGGGCCTTGCTCAGAATAGCAGCACCTATTTACTTGGAGGGAAGAGACTGCAGGGCAAATTTCAGCACGGGGAGAGCGTTACACTCAGTGTACAGGAGAGAACCCACCCCATCAGCGGGCAGGCTATGTTTGGTCTCCGCTCCTCCAGCGTCTCCAGCCCGTACCCCGAACGCCCGCACGTTATTTGTATCCTGCCTCCCCTCCGTGCACCTCACTTTCTAAACTGCTCCTGGACCCCTGGCCGCAGTCTGGGTTACACAGGGGCCTCACCGCCGCTCTCAGACTGCCTGCAGCCTTCACCCTTCGCTTCTCTAGCCACGGCCAGAATTGGATCTTCCTTGGGCTAGAGGCTCACCGACTGAAGGAACATACATCAGCTGTGAATAATCATCATCTTAACTAAATATTTTTTGAGCGCTCGCTGGGTGCCAGGCACCATACTCCCCATTTCTCCTGTATGTATTATCTCACTGAATTTGAAGGACTGTTCTATAAGGTTGTTCTACCATCAGCCCCCTTTTACAGAAGGGAAACAAACTTAGGTGAGCTGCCCAGGATCACAGAGGCAGAGGAAGAGCTGGGAGGTCTGAACCCAGACTGAATGGCTCACAGGTGTGAGCTCTAGACCACTCTCTCGTGGTTGTAGGTTTTTATTACCTATGAATATTACCTCGTTTTGTATAACATGCACTTGTGTGTATCTGTGGAGATGACCCAATAGGCTACTTCTGGGGAGGACTGGGTAGTAAGAGTCTGAAACATTTTCACTTGCTTCTTTAAACTTTCCTGTACATATTTTTTATGAGCATGTATTTTTTTGTTATCAGAAAGCAAATACTACTTTGAGAAAAGTAAATAGAGGAAAGTGTTTAGAATCTCTGGTGGGGGCAGTGTGGTGTAATGGTTATAGTCACACTTGGGGACCAGACTGCCTGAGTTTAAATCCTGTCACTGCCACCTCCTACCTGTGTGGTCTTGGGTTATTCATTTATGACCTCTGTGCTTCTGTTTCCTCGCCCATGGAATAGAGGCTAATAATAGCACCATTGTGTTCAATCATGTGACTGCTGCTGGACCCTAGAGCTGGATCCACCTAGATCCAAGCCAGAACAGAGACTGCTTCCCATAAATCCCCTCCAAGAGTGTCTGACCAACCCTTCCCTATGCCCCAGGCATGCTGCTTCCTGGAACGGGCTCTTGTTGTGTCGAGGGCGAGTATGTAAGGTGCTTTCCCCTCATCTGGGGTGTGTCACACCCCAGTACTCCTATCCGTCCTGCCCTGTTCTATATAACACCTTAGCACCTGCCACATGTCATCTCCCTGCTGCCCAAGACAAGCCTTATTATATACATTACATAGTTCCCTTAAAAAACGTTTGATGTCATCAAAAGAGGCTGGAGTTGTCAGCCTCTTTCTCTGGTCTCTTGGCCCCGGGAAATTTTTCCAACGGAGGGAAGTCATGATATCCACTTTGGATAGGCTGAGACGGAGCTTCGAGATGTCTGTCACGTGGAAGTGCCAAAGGAGAGGAATGTGGGAACCCTTGGTGCAGAACTGTGGTAACCATGGCTGGGAGCACAAGTGAGCTTGTCTGAGAGGAGGTCAGAGCACTATGAGGAGAGCACCAAGGACTACAACTTGAGGAACCCCAACACTTAATGGCTGCGCCTTTGCAGGAGGTTGAGCCTGCCAAGGAGACAGAGAAAGGGCAGCCAGAGAGGTAGAGGATTGTGCATTGTCGAGAAAGCCAAGAAAAGAAGATGATGGGAGGAGAGGGTGGTGCACCAAACCTCACATTGCTCCAAGGTCAGGTTAGAAGAGGACCGAAGGACCCATTGAGTTGGTGGTCTTTGGGAAAGCCATTTAAATTCCATGGGTTTAACCCAGCCCTTACTCCGTTAGGAGACAGCACTAACTGATGGGTCTGCCACAGTGGAACTGGCAAAGGCGCTGGGGATGTTCCCCAAGAGTGACACCACGTGGCCAGAAACCTCCATGAAAAGGTGCTCAGCCTCATTAGTCATCAGGGAAATGTAAGTCCAAACCACAATGGGATTCCATTTCACACCCATCAGATTGGCTAAAAATAAAAAGCCAAACAATGCCAGGATTTGGCAAGGATGTTGAGCAAATGGAACTCTCATGCATTGTTGGTAGGAATCTGTGAGCTGGTACAACCTTCTTGGGAAACGCTTTGACATTAACGAGTGCGGTTGAGGATGTGCAGTGTTGGGCCAGGTTCCCTGGGAAACAAACTCTGAGGAGGAGGGTTGCTGGCAGGGGGTTGATTGGGCAGTGCTCTCAGGAAAAACACTTGTGAGGGAGTGAGGACAGCAGAATTTCACAGAGAGAAGATGAAATGCCATGGCGTTGTGACAGAGCCCTCGGTCACCCAGAGCTGTAAAAACAGGATGGTCCTTCAGAGTTGTCCTCAAATGACAAAAAAAAGGTCCAAGTATTTGTACCCTTATATTGGCCAGTCATTGCCTGGGGCTGCCCCAGGAGGAGGGGCCGTAACCTTGGACAGGGCAGCCCCTGTCTATTAGAAGGCAAAACTCCTGGCAGCTGGGGAGTGCATGCCTTTGTCCTGAAGGAGACCTGGCCACACACCACAGCATTCACTACCATTCTGTGGCCTTTGAATCCCCTGCTTTGTAAAATAAGTTCATGCCATCTGAGAGCAGCCCCTCCTGGATTCAGATTCCTTTCTTTTTCCTGAGGCAACTTTAAAGGGTTAGTGGAATGAGGTACAGCTCTCATGCCACAGCTGGTCTACTTGGTATCTCCCTCTTCTACTGCCCACTTTAGACCCCTCACGCTCAGCTCACACCTCTGCTGGCCTAGGTGGCTTACCTAGCCAGACCTCCATCTTTAAGGGGTCTGAGACCCTGCTCACCATGTTTGTCTTAGACATGGTTGCTCTGTCTGCCTACTCACCCTCAAAATTGGTCAGACAAGAAAAAGAAACACTCGAGTAGGTCACCTGCAGTGTCACATGTATTCTTCCCTGTCCTGTTGTGTAACAGCAGCCCTGCCTCCTTTGATGTCATGGTCCATTCACTTGCCAGGAGGCCGACTCCTCTTTTTGCCTGCTAGTCTCTTGGCACAAGGAGCCTCCAGAGATCAGGCAGCGATTATAGTTTAAAGTATGTGGGACTCTCATGTCTCCTGGTGGAAGCATTGCCTGCTGTGAACCAAGACCACCGCTGAGCCCTGCGGAGTCTAGAGACGTGGGTGCAGGAAGCCCAAATTCTCCCAGAGGCTCACGGGGGGTATGGGAGAGGAGTCACTCTTAACTCTATCCCCTATTCCCAGATCACTTACAAGCATATCTTGTTTTATTATGCTTCACTGAAGTCTGCTTATCAAATACTGCGTTTCTTACAAATTGAAGGAGAGAACCCCACCAGCAAAAACAGCCTCACTGAAGGCTCACATTAGGGTTGGCATTTTTTAAGCAATAAAGTATTTTTAATTAAGGTATATACATTGCTTTCTTTTAGCTGTAATGCTATTGCACACGTAATAAACTACACTATAGTATAAATATAACATTTACATGCACTGGGAAACCAAAAATTCTTGTGACTCACTGTATTGCGATAGTCCGTTGCCATGGTCTGGAATTGAACCAGCGTCTCCTAGGCACACGTGTATTCTACTTTTTGTAGACAGCACTAACTCATGGGAGTTAGTCTATAATGAATACTGCGTCCTGGAAGGTGATGCTTCATTCACACAGATATCATTTTCCAATTGGTGCCTCAGTTGCATCTCTTTTCTAGCTAAAGTGCTTTTTCTTTTTAGACCTACAAAATGTTTTTAATATAAGAATTCTGTAATATGCAAATTTAACTCACAACAGCGCCCGCACAATGTCAAGGACAGGGATGGGGTACAAGGAGGAAGGGCAGGTTTTCACGTTACTGTTTCCCTCACCTGTGACCACCCTTGTTGTCTGTGAGAACATGGCCTTAGCTTAGGAAAAGTCAGGGCAGCCAGAGGCACATGGGTCTCGGAGCCTGCTCTAAGGTTGCCTGGGTGCAGTAGGCACCTCTAACGTGACATCATTGCCACCTCCAGGGAAAGCCAGATACCATTAGGAGACAATAGGAAAGTTGTTGTTGCTGAAAAGAAACATCATTTGTCAGTGTTCTGCTGATCACACCTTTTGGGCAGAAAATAGCATTTTCTAGAGACTATTAGATTGGCAAGAGGTATAAACCACCTGGGAGAAGAACAGTAATGGAATCTGAGCCTACCTCCTACCAGGAGTAGAAACCTGGAGTATTGGATCAACTCAAATGTCTGGGAAAGGGAAGGAATGACAGAGCCTTTGGCCCAACAGGGCTGGAGCCTTGCCAGGTATTGACCAAGAAAACCTTCAGGGAGGCCCGGGAGGCCTGTGGGAAGCAGCTTTTGGCCAATAGTTCTCAAGAGAGCATGGTGGTACATAGCTTCCAGGCAGAATTTATTGCCTGTGTGAAAGAAAGGACACAAGTCGAAGAATTGAGAACTAAAGAATTAAGAAGTACTTGCTTCTTACAGGTCTGTAGGGTAGAAATGCGATAATACTTTTGGGTTGGGAGAAACCCCAAAATTTGTTCTCTCCTTGGGGTCCAGTTTGATTGGCTTGGATGTAGGTTTCAGCTCCAAAGTTCTCCAAAGGCCAGTAGCTTCTGAGCAATGCAGCATGTCATAGTGAAGCCTGTGGTCATGCACCCAAGGCTGTACCTCCTTTGCTATAAACTGAGTCCCTTGGTCCAAAGTGGTGTTATCTGAGACCAAATGTCAGTGGATCAAACACTCTGCAGGTCTTCAGAATGGCTGAGACTCAGTACCCAGGAAAGGCAAACTCATCCCCCAAACTGATGTCCTGGTTAAAACGAATAGCTTCTCCTTCCAGGTAGAAGAAGTTCAATGTAATTAACTTCCTACCACGTGGTTGGTGAGGCTCCTTAAAGGGTGATGCCACATTGACGTCTCCACGATGATCTTTGTTGCTGGAAAATTGGACATTCAGCTGTGGCAGTAGCTAGATCATTCGTAGTGAATGCCAGCCCCTATCCCTGCCACACAGCTTCTCCATTATGAATCTCTTGTGCCAAAACTGGGACAGCCAATGACAGAGGCTGCTACTGACCTGGTTGAATCACTCTGTCCCCTTGGTTGTGCAGTACCTCTCCCATGGTGGATCCTCTCTACAAAAGATCTCCAATTTTTGTGCCCATTCCAATGGGTCCACACAACCCTCTTTTATAGGCCTCTTTGTCCCCAGTCTTCCAATATATATCCTTCCTGTTTTTGACACTGCCCATAAATCTGTATTTACTCTTACCTCAGGCCACTCCTCTTGTGCACAAGGTGGATGCCCGGGTGCAATGCGCAAAGCCCTGCCCTTTGGAAAGATTCCATCTCATTACTGTCTTTAAAGGTCATTCTGAGTGAGGCTGTAGTGTAGCTGTCCTCAGCTTATACCCACCTACCAAACAGATCCATCTGTGAATCAAGCTGGGCATTTTCCCCCTTTGTCAGCTGGCTGTAAGAAAGCCCTATTCACCATAGGTGTGAGATGAAGGAGAGGCATTAGTGCAATGTTGGTGGACGACATGGGGGTTTGGGCCACCCACCGTTCAGCTTGGTTGTGCGCTCTGCCCTTCATGTGCCTGGTCCCAGATGCACTGTCTTAATTTGGGTTGCTGTTGAGCCCACCTGATGTGATGACTAGGTAGGTCTGACAGATCTCAGCTTGTACTGGGCTGTTTTAGCTATAGGATCACTTAATGCTCCATAGCCAGGTGCTCCTTCTCTACCAGGACCCACCCCAGGAGGAGTTTCTCAAAAAGTGATAATTCTTTGCTGTAGATTGAATGCTCTAGATTGTGGTTATCTTACTGGGGCTTGCCCTAAAAACATGGCATCTTTTCTCACCACAGGTACCTCTAATACCACGGGGTCTCCCAGGTCTTATGGCCCAAGAGGCAAAGCTGTTTGTAGTACAGCCTAGATCTACTGCAGAGCTTTTTTCTGCCCAGGACTGCTTAAAGTTTTCAGCCTTCCATGCTACTCAGAAGATAGACTGGGGCCTTGGCCAGGTAGCCCAGTTGGTTAGAGCAGTGTCCTGATATGCCAAGGTTGCAGGTTCGATCTCAGCTAGGGCACAGAAAGAATCAACCAGCTGGGGGAGGGGGAAAAATCAACCAGTGAATGCATAAATAAGGGGAACAACAAATTGATGTTTCTGTTTCTCCTTGTCCCTTCCTCTCTCTCTAAAAATCAATAAAAAGGAAGGAAGGAAGGAAGGAAGGAAGGAAGGAAGGAAGGAAGGAAGGAAGGAAGGAAGGAAGAAAGAAAGAAAGGAAGAAAGAAAATAGGTTGAATCAGTATTCCCAAGTGTGAAATATGCTCACTCCAGCCTACAGAGGTCAACCAGGGGTTGTGCTTCCCTCTGAAAGGTGGGAGGGACAAGATGCCTTCATATGCTCTTTACTTTGCAGGGGTTGTTCCAGCATACCCCAGATCACTGACCCCGCTCCCCCCCGACCAACTACACTGATGTAAGCCACTAAAAATAGGGTTGATTGATCATCCTCTGGAGCCCTTGAATTCTCATAGGGTTTTATCTCCTGTTCTCCAAAATCACGTCTTGTTCATTGAGTCCTAATAACACTATTTCATTCATAAAGTAGACTGATGTGATGTTTTGCAGAACACCCGGATGTGTAATGACAGAAGGCAAGAGAGTTAACAAAGCCTTGAGGTGGATCGTGTGTACTGTTGTCTGCCCCACATAAAA
>VMDR010010025.1:0-31895 GCA_007922815.1 Macrotus californicus | reverse complement strand
ACTTATTTTATATCTGGAAGTTTGTACCTTTGACCGTCTTCACCCATTTTGCCCACCATCCATAATCTGTGTAATTTTCCACAAAATGTTACAACATACATAACCTATTCTCTTTTATCAGTTCTCTTCCTTAGAAAAAGTGTTTGCTGTCCAATAAGACATTCCACACCATAGCAAACTGTTAATGGATTCTGCTTTGATAAAGAATTGCTGTTTAGTACAAACTCATGACTCTTAACTTCAAGTTCATCATATCAATAAACTAGAATTAGCATCAATATAACCTGACTTTTCAGGAGACAGGTCATTAAATGGTGCTTATCCAAGCCATATTTCGCAAAGCCCGTTGTCTAGGGAAGAGAGGAATAAACAAGCAGAAAGGAAAGCTCAGCTGATCTTGGTTCAAATAAACATACTCCTTATTCCAAATTACTTAACTTCTTTAAGGACATTCTTGCATTGCCTTCCTGTTTCCTGGACTTTAATTTATACCTAAAGCCCTCCTCTTTTAAGTCATTTATAGTAGGTGCAAAACTGTAACCAGCCCTCCAGACGTGCACACAAAACCTCAGATTTGTACTATGGTTCCTTCTCAGAGATGTGGCCAAGACCAAGAAAAAAAAAGTTGCTCAAGGTGCGATTTGAACCTGACCCTCCAGAAGTGAAATTTCCGACTGTCACGTGGGCTGATCAGAAACATAAGATAGAAACTTCAATAGTTACTATCAGGCCCCTTCTCACTTGCCCATATCCCCACTCCCAACCTGGTTAGGATCAGATGGAAGCTCCACTCTGGGGCTCTGGACACAAACTATGTGACAAGAGAAACTGGAAATGGCAAACTCTTACAAGGATGCCCTTCAGCTTCAAAGAGAGTTGTTTTTAAGTTTATAAAGGTTGTGCCCACAGGCTCTTCACAGGTGCTTTTGGGGAATGATAATCTCATAACAAACCAGTTAGCACTGTGTCTGGATGGTGGCAAGAAATGCTGGGCAGGATCTGCAGTGTCAGCTCAAATTCCCCAAATAACCCGACTTCACGAACAGAACCACCTCACCACCACAGTGCATGGTGAACCTAGTAATGTGACCTTTACCCTGTGAGCAAAACTCATACAAAATAGTTCCAGCAATTTCTGTATTTATTCCTGTCCTTGTGGAACTTTGCTTCTGACAGTACACAAAAATATCACAGTAGTATCAGTCACAACTGGGATTATTATCTAAAACTCCAACCTCGCACAGCCTTACTTCCTTCATTTGAATCTAGCATCATTGAGGCCGGTCAGCGGCTTTTAATTGGGGAAGCAGGCCAGACTTACCCATAGAATTTAATAAAAATGCAGATGTCTAGGACCTAAACCAGAGTTCATGAATCTTTTTACCTAATTTTTTGCATGTTCCTTTAGGATTATTATGTTATATATTATGTTATAGCTCAAGATTTTCATCTGTAAAAATTATTTTCTCCAATTTTGTAAAATCAGATATAAACTCCCTGATTTCTTATAAAATAGGCTTATTAACTGTTTCAGACATTTTAATTTGAGGAGAATGACTTTATTATCTGTTTTTTTCATGTCATACTGTACATTATCCTTATTATGAACGCTCATCGGGCTTTTCGCATTTGAAAATTATTAGTGGTAAATTAATCACCGCCACTTTCGGTTTCTGTCATCTATTACATCTGTTTTCCTCAGATGCCTGCCTGAAGTTTCTACTATCAGTTTCAGGTCGGATTTTGTGACTTCAACAAAGAAGAATGTTCTCAAGAGTCCCATGGTAAAAAGGCCCAGATACTTGAAACAACTGTCATTTCAAAGGGCAGACTCTGGGGACAGGCATCTGATGACACCAATGGTCTGAGTCAGGACTTACAGGAAAGTAGTCAAGAAGCAAGCAGATGGCTTCCTGCTACTGCTAACCCAGGACCAAGTGAACAAGATTTAATTACATAGGGCTGAATGGACTGATAATGGAAATTTTACTGTGGATATTTGTTGTGAATATTGTTTTAATGCTCTCTTTACCGGATTTATAAGCAAGTCCCTTCTCTGTGTACTTCAACTACCTGTAACCCATACAATTTAGTAGATTCTTATATTGACTAATTTTATTATTTTCTTTATTGTTGATGCTCTGGCATCCAGAGCCTTGCTGACCTACTGACTGGGAAGAAACTGGCTAATTCTTAGTGCTAGAAAGCATAGTAAGTGACTTGCCCAGGAGACTGCCTTTCATATACAAACTAACCAACCCAGAGCCCACACTCAGAACCACCTTCTTTATCTGGCTCATATGCTCCAAGAGGCAATATTCCTCTGCCCTGGTCATCCCAGAACCAGGTACCAACAACTAGAGATAGCCTTATACCTCAGAGTCCACTGAAAATCCTCAAACTAGCGAATCCCAAACCAGCTTACCCTGCTTGCCTTCCCTGTGGAAGCCATAATAAAGGCTTCCATTCCTGCTCCCCCTCCCCTTTCTGTCTCTAGGCCACCCTGGTGCCTCCCAATGTGACCCTCCCAACATGGCAGGCCCCCACTCCTCCTGAGAACTGCTAGTAGGGATCTTTCTCAGATGGCAGTCATCTTCTGATCTGCCAGCCTGACCACAATAAAACCTACATTTTAAAACCGTTCTGTTTATGTAAACTAAAGTGAATATTTAAAAAAATGACATCTGAGTCTCACTGAGTTCAGAAATTCATATGGAGTGAACTTCCTTTTCATGGAATAGAGTTATTTGCATATATTCAACAATAATCTGTTTTCCTTTTTGCCAGAGTAGAACTGGAAAAATCTGATATGCAACTTGAATGTCACATTAAGAAGGATGCTTATTGAATCAGGAAGAACAAGTCACTTTTAAGAAACTAATGGGGATTTACTTATGAGCCAATGCCTACAAAGTCCTCTAGGACAACTGGCCTGCTATCTAGCTTACAGTGCTCAACCCTTACAGGTGGTAATGACCATCACTTCCTGGCAGGCCAGGAACCTGAGGTTATTTTGGGGACCCCAAGAGGAGAATTCACCCAGATGTATAGATACTGCAGGTGAAATATGGTAGAATTACTTGGTTTCCTTTCTTTTGGGATAGCAAATAATAGAGGCAGTAGATGTACAATCTGAGATTCCTTATGAAAACTTCTAGAGAGAGAAGTTAATTTTGTAATTATTCAATAGAATGTGGCTCTAGATTTTGCAAAGCATACTTAAGAATACATATGGTGAATTAACACTTTTACTACACCTATGTAAACAATCAGACCAAACCTGGTGAGACTTGCCTTATTTTGCGATCAAGAATACCTGACTTCCACGAGGGAGAGGTCAGGGGCAGGAGAGGAGTGCAAGGAAGAATTGTAATAGGCTTTGAAATTCAGTGGATGTCCTGGCTAGCTCGTCCATCAGGGCAACCTCTGCTTCTGTCTGTAACTAGGGTATTTTGCAAGGCTATCGAGACAGAAGTAAACCTGTAGAAATTGATGGCAATGGAAATAACTCCTCTCCACAGAAATGCAAATTGTGTCCAAGGGAAAGTAACTGATTATCACCCTATGGACACTGCAAGTTTTGCCCAATTTTGTGTTCATTTTAAAATTTATTTTAGCATTCCTTGTCACACTAAAATATGTGATACTTTGCATCTCTTTTGAACTGGTTGTAATATCCTCTTGACTCCCTCTCTAATTAATGATTAAAATAAAATCTCTGGCATGTCTTTATTTCATATCTGTGTGAGAGTCTTGGTTATATCCTCTCTTAAAATGTAACTTCTCACCACTGAATAAAGACACGCTAACATTTTATTTTAAAAAATGATACCAATCATCTATATACCTCTCTTAGCAGTTTTGAATCACTCAGCAAATAACACTGAATGACTACTGAGTGCTGGAGATCCAAAGAGAGACAAAGACTGAATCACTGACCTCACAGAACTTACATCCTAAGTGGAGCTCACAGGCACTCAAACAACATTTATCCAGCATTAGTGACCAACATCACAAAGCTTTAAGGTAGAAAAGAAAAATACACTCACAAAATTCTCTCAAAGTAACCCTTTCTTTTTTTTTTTTCACTTTCTTGGGGGTGACACTGGTTAACAAAACTATAAGGTTTCAGGGGCACAATTCCACACCACACTATCTGTACACTGTATTGTGTGCTCACTACCCCAAGTCAAGTTTCTTTCATCGCCATTTATCACCCCACCCCCTCCCCCACTTCGCCCACTCCCTCCCCACAGCAACCCCCACATTGTTGTCTGTGTCCATGAGTTTTTTTCTTTCCTTTTTTCTCAAAGAAATATTTTCTAAATAAGTAATTACTGCTTACCAACATAATATATCACCAAATGAAAAAGCTTCAGAGGGAAATCACAGGTTTTATATATAAATGAAGGTGTGAGCATCAGGAGGTCGGGAAATCACTAGACTCGCAGTTGGAAGATCTGGGTACCTCTCGTTAGAAACGCTGTGCTTTTATGGAAAGGACATTCTGCTCAAGTTATTCCAAATCTGATGAAACACAGGTAATTCCTCTGATCCTTAGTTTTTTCACTTGTACAAGATAATAATATTAATTCCCTGGGATTGTAGTAAAACATGATTATGTGCCCAGAACACAGTAAATACTCAAATAAGTGTTTGCTGATTTTATGAATCATATTATTTATAGATGCTCAGTTCTTGGTCAGTACTCAACCAATGTTAATTATCTTTCCCCCAAGAAAACAGGAAGAATGTAACATGTTTCAAATTTTTCCCTAAATACAGAAAACCTAAAATAATATTAATTAAGTTTTCTTCCTCATTATGGAAAAAAAATCTCATTGTGCAGATAGAGAGATGTCAGGACCGCACTGGAAACTGTCCCTGCAGTGCAGGCTTCCAGCAGCGGATTGTGAGTGAAGACCACACGCACATGGCTCTCCGGAAATCTTCCACGGATGAGCATCAGGCTAGGAATTACATGCCCCATTAGTACCTTATTACAAGTGATGACTGTGTAATTTCTGTGAGGCCAGACTACAGGACGACAAGAAATAGGTCACTTCTAAGAGAGATGGCTGGTCATCAAAAGCCCACAATATCACAGGTAAGTCTTAGCAGGAGATTCATGGTCAAAGCTTCCCTGAAGTCAGTCAGACTGTGCAGGCAGTCCTTTGGGTACCTGTACCCTACCTAACACCACACTCCTAATCAAACAAGTGCTGGGAATATTCAGTAATAGGCCAGGTCTCAAGATGATCATAACTTAAATGGTATTCCACACTCACCTCTTTCTGCAATTCAACTCAGCTTAACGTAATCATAACACAGCTTCATGAATGCAGAAGGCATTTTATCTCGTTGCAAAATTAACTGACAAAATAAGAGATCATAATGCCAAGGAAGAAATAAGATTTAAAAAATCACAGGGCAAATACGAAAACTACAAGGTTAAATAAACTGCCAAGCAAAAGTTGTTCTAA
This sequence comes from Macrotus californicus, assembly GCA_007922815.1. Taxonomy (NCBI): domain Eukaryota; kingdom Metazoa; phylum Chordata; class Mammalia; order Chiroptera; family Phyllostomidae; genus Macrotus; species Macrotus californicus. The sequence goes on along the minus strand of VMDR010010025.1, from coordinate 26,412 downwards.
CAGAAAGATCACTTGGTGCCCGTTTGCTAAGAGGACTGGACTTAAAGTTATAATTAACTTATTACACTTGGAGCCTCCCACATTGTTTTGAATAACAGCTAAGTGTTAACAAAAAAGTAAAGTTAGCCTTAATCAAGCATCTGTGTCCCAAAGACTACATCAGGGGCATTACAGGTATAACCTCAGTGTTCGAACTATTAACCTTCCAATGAGATTAAAGCGGATTACATTTGTGTAATCTCTTTTAAAAGCATCATAAATTATTTAAGGAGTTTTTAAGATTTTTTCTAAAAATCACATTTTTTCCTATATCTCTCTCCAATTAGAAAGAATTAAAATCTATACAATGTAAATTTATTACCTAAATGCAGCTGGAAAGGTGCTCATTCATTCATTTAAATGCATACTGACCTTGAAGAAGCAGACACCACATGCACACGACAAACAGGCACGTACACGCTTGAGTGTTTAGTCAAGGCTAGTGAACTGCAACCTAAGGAGAAGGGCTCCAGGTAAACCTGAACGCTTCCATTTGTCGAGAAGAATCTCCAAGTCTGGTACAAGAAATCCGTGCTCTAGGGAAAAGTACGGTAAGATATCCTCTTCTACCCTCCCCCACAAAGAGCTTTTCTAAATCAATGTCAAAGTCCAGTATTTAAGAGTGTAAATTTGAACGGGCACTGTATTAGCCTGCCCAGACACTCCACTATTCCCCAGTGAGAAGTGGGGAGTACGCGCCTCTGTTTCAGGCTCGCAGTACCCGCAATGACAAGTCACGTGGATCACCTCCTGCAAACTAACATGCTCAAAACATTGGCCAGAACAGTGCCCTTGCCTGAGAAGCATCTGTCTTGTAAAAGGCCGGACGAGTAGACGCATACCTGACTTTCTCCATGGCTCCTCCCATTCTCTGCTTTGAAGATGGACTTCGGTTTCCTGGACTTGAAGTTGCCCATGCTGGGTCGCAGCACGCAGTCCACCAGCACGGTCTGCTCTACATGCTGGGGCTCCCGGGACGGATCAGGCTCCTCTAGAAGAGCCCTGGCGTCAGGGTAATTTTCTTTGTTGTCTTCATCTCTAAAACAAGAAAGACCCGATTTAGAAAGCACCACAAAAAGTAATGAACTGCTGCAGGAAAGAGGAACTGGCCATACTCATCGCTGCTCAATTTATACGGGCCTAGCAACAACATTTTCAGTGTGGACCCAGGCAGCTTCATGGGAACCAGGGTTTGAGAAATACGGATTTCACTCTTTAGATTACTCCACGCTCCCTTCCAATCCTTGCTAATGAATACATACTTTTTGTAGTAGGAAGCTTGTATATACGATCATATTTTTTAGTTTCTCACTTTAAGATGCTTTCATGCATATCGTATTTTTAATCATATTTTAATAATAATGTATTCAGGTTAGATAATGTCATCCCACCTTCATAGATTAATACTCTAAAACCCAGAGATTAAATAAAGTCCTGAATAGAAGGGCTAATTCACCCAGACCTGAGTGGTCAGGGAGGCCTCCAGTCTCTCATGTTTGTGTCTGTGGTTCGGGTATGGTGCTTTCTCCTCACCGACAAGTCTATAATCACCTCCCTACAACTTTCAGACACATTCCAAAGTTAAATGGGGTCTATTTTAATAGGATACATACTACCCCAATTAAATATAAGACAAGGGTCAAGTTTTTCCCAACCAAGCCATCTGAACAACGTCCTCAATGCAAGGTCAGCGACCCGTGGTCTGGGCTCCGCCAGTGTGGACTTGCTGGAGAAGACAGAATGGGCTGGCGCTGCCTGCATACTCTCAGTGCTGGGATGCCACTTTTAATTTTCACTCACCAATCAAATTCAATATAATATCACACTGCCATTTCAATTTCCTCAAAAACAGTGACAAAATAACACTCTTATTGAAGTTACTTAGCTCTCTTAGATCTAGATGCATTTTGTTTTCTTACTTTGCTAAGAATCTAGCAAACAAAACCAAGTGGGGCATTTCTTTACACGATCGATATCATCATCCTTAACCCACTGGCAATCACTGGGCACTGGATGAGGAGTGGCCACTTGCCCCAGCTGGTGTTTTGCCCTTCTGCTTCCTGACTGGAAGCACCTACGTAAGAGATTTTGGCAAGGTCAGGAAGCAATTCCTCATGACCCAAGGACACATAAAGCCAAGAGACAAGACCAACAAAGGAAGGGTTTCTATGTCCACTGCTCAAAATGTCTTTTCTCAAATAAGAGGCATTCAATTCACTAAACTGACCTCGGGAGGATGAGCCTCAGTTAGTTTCTGGGAAAAGATCAAAGGAAGCATCGGTATAGGAGGTCTAGAGCATGACGAAGATGCAGGGGGCAAGGTGTGGAAATAAAACTCTGAGAAGAGTTGAGCTTTAAGCCTCAGGTTGAGACAGAACAGTGAGAAGCTAGGAAAATGTCTTAGCAAGGGGAACAGGGAAACTGAGACAGATCACTGAATACAATGGCTGAGCAATTTACAGCCAGATACAAAAAAGGTCACCTCCCTAAAGATAACGTCTAGGCCTCAGTTGTTTCAGCCCCAGGCCCAGAAAAGCAGCAAAGCCAGGTGACAATGGCCAGAACCAATTTCAGTGACTAAAGACCCCTGCCCTGTCACTGACCAATCAGAGGAGACCACGACCCTGAAAGGGCACGCCTGGAGAACTGATGAATATTCTACTGAAACCCTCCCCTGAGACCTCCCCTAAGATTCCCACCTGCAAATGAGAGATAAAAACCTCAAGACAAAGGAGCCAGCTCCCTAGCTCTGGCTCTCCCTCTGGGAACAGCCCATGCCTTTCCCTTTCCCTTCATCTCCGTTCTCCCACCTCCTTCTTCACAGGCACTTATCTCTGAAACTCTAAGGCAGCTTGTCCCAGGCTAAGCCTCTGAACCTGTCCTCAAAGTCCCCCTTTCTCTGACTTTTCAATGAGCTAAGGCAGCCGAGCCTAGGCTCTCCTGTTGCTTCCTCTATGCTAAGCCCTTCCTTGTTTCACTGTTCCCAGCTTTAATAAATGTACCCTCATAGTCACCTGGACTCGTGTTGTGAAATCTTTCCTACACGGAGTCAAGAACACACTCACTACAGCTGGCCCTGGGCAGACCCGTTCAGGGTCAGGCCCCTGTCTGGTAACAAGGTCAAACTTAGTGTTATCTGACAAAGGAGAACCAAACAAATGAAATAATTTTTCAATAGCAGTAACTGAAGAAAATCAATACCAGTAACACTGACTCATATTTTCTCTTAAGTTCATTTACAACTAAACCATGAGTTGGGACGACACTAGTTATTTGTAAGGCATTTTTCTCTGAGGGACAGCAGACCGCATGGCCCTAACGTGTGCTGCTTTGGCATGCTGACCATTTTGAACTGAAGACAATGAAGGCCCAACAAGAGACTCATGAAGAGCTTTTTACCTTCCCCTTTCTAAAAGAGCTTATATTGAGGGCCTATAGCAGGAGAGAGCTAATCCCAAAGATAACTTTTTATATCAGAGACTGATCTGCATGGCCTGGCACATACCTGTTTACTAAAGAACTGCTCTTCTCATCTTCCTGGGGACTGTCTTCCTCCCCTTTGAGACCCCAGAACCCCGGCCCTTCTCCTTAGCTCAGAAGAGAATATAAGCCTCAATTACTTGACTGCCTAAGAGTCTCATATCTTTGAGGTTCCCATATGTACAAAATTAAATTTGTGTTTATCCTTTTACTCTGCCATATGTCAATTCAATTATTAGACCAGCCAAAAACCATAGAAGAAAAGAAGGGAAAATGTTTCTCCCTGACATCTCGCTAAAAACAAATAATACTCATCCTCACATTCTACCTTCCCAGGTGAGAGACAAAGGAAGGACAGCTGCCTTTGCAGTAAACTAAATGTACCCCATTCAAGGAGGATTCTAGAACATCTGAAGATAAGAAAAAAAAGTGACTTTCAAATCTAAAATGACTTTTGATAGATTCATTCCTAAAACGATACTTGAAACTTTGTTTTTGTATTATATTTTTAAGGTGCCCAAAATTTATTCATCTCATTTACCTCCTTGACTTGAAAAGCCAAACAGGTGGGTGAGGGGAGCAAAAAGCTTCTTTCTCTCATTACATAAATATAAAACCTAAATACAAAAGTCATCTTTACAAATATATTTCCAACCTATTATTGGTCCTCAGAATCCACAAAGCAGAAAAGTACAGGTTATGTAATTTATGCCACTAATTAATGGGATCACTCATAACTGAGAATGATCATGATGTTCTGAAAAGCACAGGAGTCCAAAGGATCCCCCCACTCATCAGTTCTGGAGCCTGGGCCACACCACTTCTTTGTCCCCTGTGCATAATAAGGATGTCATCTCTATGCTACAGAGATAATACAGTCTCTGTGAAATGCCTACTATAGAAAGTTGGTTCAAGGCCACAACCCAATAAATGGGAACTATTGTTACTCTCACAAGGACTTATGCAAGTAATTATTTGCAAAGAAAAAAAACCAAGGCTTCTTTTCAGTCTTCCCATACCTGCAGGATAAATTCCAAACTCCTTAGCAAGGTACACAAATCCTTTTAAATGGGTCTTTGTTTATCTCTGGAGCTTCACTTCCTGCCACTCCTAGCCTCCTCACTCCCACTCACCTCTAAGGATTCCTGCCATCCTAAACTGCCTGCTGTTCCTTTAACTTGAACAATTTTTCTACCTTCTGTTGGCTTTCTAGTAAGTTGTTCCCTCTGCTTGATGACATCATCTTTTTCTTGGCCTTATGTCCCCCCCCTCCAAAAAAAAAGGTCATGTGCCATGTGTAATTTTCTTCAGGAATCCATCCCAGAAACATGTCTGGGCTACTCAGTCTTTTTAAGTGAATCTTCTGTTTACCTCTAGTAGAAGAGTACTTAATGCACTCTAGTATCATCATCTGTTATGTTTGTCTATTTCCTCCAGTGGACTAAATTCTGGGAGCAGGGATTGATTTGTCTTCCCCTACCCCAAAGCCTGACAATGTCTGTTATCCAACAAGTGGACTTCACAGTCAGACAACTTCCAAATTCTGCCTCATAGTGGCTATGTTATCTAGGATGTGCTGTAATCCTTCTGAGCCTCAGTTTCTCCATCCACAGTATGAGGAGGGAAATATCAGCCTCCTTTCACTTGCTTAGATTACATAATAAAGGGGATATGAAAGTGCTGGAAACAAAGCAAATGTGAAGAAATGGCTACGCACGAAGGCTTTGCTATCATACCACGGACCACCTCCATGACCAAGACCGTACCCGAGACACTGAATGACTTCTTTGGTGAATAAATCTAAACCTCCTCCTTAAGGTTTATAATGGGAAGACTGAGATGGGTGAACCAATGTTTAATCCAATAGTCATTTATTGAGCATTCCCCATATAAAAGGCACTGTCCTGAATGCTAAGGTTGGATGGCAGGGAGGTTGGGGACAGGGTATCCAAAAGTGGACAAGATAACACTTCCTTTAAGAGCTGATAATCTATTAGAAAAAGTGAGACACAAAAACAAATTATTAGAATTCAAAAAGACACTATAGACCCCAGACCCAGATGGTTTCTGTCCTTCATAATTAAGAACTAAGCAATGGTGGGTCATACCTGACACTGGAGCAGTCAGTCTGGTTGTCATGTATAGTGATGACTGTGTCTTCCTCACTCCTGGAAGAAGAAACAAAACCATGTCAGGAACAACTGTGTGCTGCGGCAGAAGCAGCTATAGTCCAGAACTATAGATTAGCACAGTATACTGAAGGACAGAACAACACTCACCGCCCTCTCCCAAACCAGCTCTGCTTCCCAACACGTCTACCAGGTAATGATATTAATGATGTCATTTCATGTGAGCATAAAAGCTCAGAACGAGAGGCAAGCTCTTTTTCCCTCTACTTCTGTGTTTCACCTAAGCTAACAAGATCTTAGCAAGGACCTAAGTGTTCGCACCACTTGAGGGGACACCTGAGACCAAGATTGGTGGCTCAAAAGAGACTCCACTACGTGCCTCCTGGCATTTCCTCTGTTCAGGCAGTCCCAAAACACGCCAGCTCCCATTAGGCTTACTCCTTTGTCCTCAGGACTTTTTTGACTCCCTTTCTTCTTTACAAAACTTCATGAAAATACTGAAAAATCTACAGTGCTCCACACAGTCCAAGGGAACCATGAATAGAAACATTCTGTCACCCTAGTGTAGGAGGGAGTCTGCGTGCCTGTCCTCAGCCACCCCCCTCCTCACTCCATCACTCTCTAACCGAAAATGTTGTTTTTTTTTTAAATATATTTTATTGATTAGGCTATTGATTAGTTGTTTCAATTTTTCCCTTTGCCCCCCTCCACCCAGTGTCCCCCTCCACCCAGTACCCCCCATTCCTTCCAGCAATCCTCCCCTTAGTTCATGTCCATGGTCATGCATGTAAGTTCTTTGGCTTCTCCATTTCCTGTACTGTTCGTAACATCTCCCTGTCTATCCTGTAGCTACCAATTTGTACCTCTTAATCCCTGCACCTTCTCCCCCATTCTCCCTCCTTCCCCCTCCCAACCAATAACCCCCCAAGTGATCTCCATATCTATGACTCTGTTTGTGTTCTAGTTTACTTAGTTTTTCATGTTTAATCATTGATAGTTGTGAATTTATTGCCATTTTAATGTTCATAGTTTTGATCTTCTTCTTTTTGTTAAATAAGTCCCTTTAACATTTCATATAATAATGGCTTGGTGATGATGATCTCCTTTAGTTTTACCTTGCCTGAGAAACACTTTACCTGCCCTTCAATTCTAAACGATAGCTTTGCTGGACAGAGTAATCCAGATTAAAGGTCCTTGTTTTTCTTCACTTTGAATACTTCATGCCAGTCCCTTCTTGCCTGCAAAGTTTCTTTTGAGAAATCATCTGACAGACTTATTGGAACTCCTTTGTAGGTAACTCTCTTCTTTTCTTTTGCTGCTTTTAAGATTCTCTCTTTGTCTTTAACCTTTGGAATTTTAATTATGATGTGTCTTGCTGTGGTCTTCTTTGTGTCCATCTTGTTTGGGATTCTCTGCGCTTCCTGGACTGGCATGTCATTTCCTTCACCAAATCAGGGAAGTTTTCTTTCATTATTATTTCAAATAAGTTTTCAATTTCTTGCTCTTTCTCTTCTCCTTACAGCACACCTATGATTCGAAAGTTGATGCATTTCAGGTTGTTTCAAAGGCTCCTTAGTCCATTCTTGTTTCTTTTGGATTCTTTTTTCTTCTTGCTGTTCTGAATGAATGTTTTCTTTCTTCCTTATGTTCCAAATCATTGATTTCATTCTTGGCTTCATCCACTTCACTGTTGATTCCCTGTAAATCTTTCTTTATTTCACTTAGTGTAAACTTCCTTTCTGCCTCAGTCTTTTTTATGCTGTTGAAGTACCCAATGAGTTCCTTGAGCATCCTAATAACCACTGTTTTGAACTCTACATCTGATAGATTGCTTATCTCCATTTTGTTTAGTTCTTTCTCTGGAGATATGTTCTGTTCTTTCAATTGGACCATATTTCTTTGTCTCCTCAGTCCCCCCTCTCAGGGACTTCTCCTCCCTGTGTTTGTTTCTAAGTTTTAGGTAGAGCTGCTTTGATTCCCTGTCTTAGTAGCATGTCCTATGTAGAAAAGTGCACCAGTAAATTGGATGGGATGGATCCTTAGGTAATCACCAAAGCAGGGCAACCCGTGTGAACCAGGTTGATGGAGTCTCCAATGTGGTGTTGCCACTCTGTAGCTCTGTGTGGGGGAGGGCTCAGAAAGGGAATAATGCAGCTGCCTGGCCTCTGGAGTTTTACCCAGGAGGAAGCTATCCCCCAGCACTCATCCTGATGCCAGACACTTCAGTTTCTGTCTGTATGCCACTGCTGCCCTTCTAGCTGCATGGTCTGGTCTGGGGTTGGGATCCCTCACTCCCAAGGTATCCCTCCTGATTTTTATCTGCCACAGGTGGGTGTGGGACTGCCCATTCCACATCTCCACATCTCCAGGTCTCTGCCCCTCCAACTTGTCTGGATGAAAGTGACTTCTTTAATTCCTTGGTTGTCAGACTTCCATATGGCTCAATTTTCTGATAATTTTGGGTGATAGTTGTTTTGTAGTTTAGTTGTAATTTTTGCTGAGGTTGCGTAAGGAGTTGAGCCGTGTTTACCTATGTTTCCATCTTGTCCGAAAAATGCTTTTTCATCTTTATCTCTTACTTATCCTTCACTGCCTAAGTTAGGTGTCACAAGCTCTGCGAACTTTCCTAGCCAAGTTCATCCACATGCAATGTTCCTACTTTAATTTTAATACGTAAATGTTTACTCTTCACTAAGAGGTTTTGGTAACCAATTCTATCTTGCCTCATACTGCTGTGTAATTATTTTGCATCTCTGAGATCTTTTTAATTAGTTAATTCTATGAGAAGAAATAAGCGTAATTTCTTTTTCTAGATATGCTGCCACAGTGCTGACAGTGCTGCCCCAGAATAGATGCTCAAGGAGTGCTTGGATCAAGTCATTGACTGTGGCGCATTAGCTAGTCTGGTCCCTGAAATAACTTAGTAAGCATTTATTGAACATGTATTGACCTCCAGGTACTGCATTAAGCATTGGAGCTGTGCTTCCAAACTCCGCAGAACTTAGGACTGACCAGTCTGTTTTCTATTTCCAATCCACTGTGGACAGATAGTTTTGTAAAACTGTCACAGGAGTGTCAAATTCCTGCAAATGTTATTAATTGCTTACTCCCTATCTCTATACTGTTCTTGTCTCAGACAAGTCACAGACAATTTGGGGACCCACATTTTGAGTAGCACTACTTCTAAAGGACACAAAGTTGAAAAAGACCTGGGCCTGCTTGAGAGTTCACAATGTAATGAGTGAGCAAAAATAAGTAAATACCTACGTCCATAAATATAACTTTAATACAATGTTTATACTATATGAAATCATGTAGAAGTTTTAAATATTCCTTACCAGCAAAGGTTTACAATTTACCAGTAAAACTAATTGATGAAAGCTCCACCCTCTTTCCTTATTATCTCTTTTAAATGACAGTTGTGTACGAAATTAAACAAAGTCCACCTACAGACTCTACCCCTCTCTACTTGATGAAATATTTGCACGCGCTGGCAATTAAACAAAATTGGGCGACTTAACAAAATGCTCTTAATGAAATCAACTAAATGTCTCACTTTCTTGTCTTTGGACCATCGGTAACCCGCTCTGTCCATCTCATGGAAAACAACAGTTAAATTCATAAGTATTGCCTTATTCTCTTCCATTTGGGGCATTCACTTAGATCATCTGAGCTTTGTAATCTGAACAAAAATGTTTCCCAATAAAAGATACCTAGCTAAGCAGAAAAATCAATGAAGAACAGAAATCTAGAATTGTTGCTGCCAAAGAATTAGGGTTCAACCAGAGGTTCGATCCAAGAGCTCAACAATACCTATTGTTTGGGAATTTGGCAAGGATTTATTTTGCTCCCCCTCATTAGATGTGTTAGCCTTTCTTCTCAAAGTTCAACTAGTTAAAAATGGAAACTCAGCACCAGAACTCAGAAAGTTGCAGATGCTTTCTGAAGTATGAGGCCAGCTCTAATTAACTGATCCAATTTTAAGGCCTACTGAACAACTTCAGTTGCCACACAAAGAAACACAATTCCTAGCTCACAGACATAGCAATAAACAAACCTCCCTGCTGCTCACCTGGCACGCATGTACAAGCTCCTTTAGTTCAGCTGGGTGTTCCTTTTTTGTTGAAGACTATGAAGTTCTACTCAATTAACATCTCCTTCCTGATTGTTTTATTGATTCCTTGCCCAGCAGCCCCTGCAATGTATATTCTGGCCCAATTATTAAACTGGATTCCACAGTGGGAACCCATATTTAGATATCCTCACTCCTGGAAGAAAATCAGTTCTGACTAAGTGCCTAACTGGTCTTGGGCATGGCATTCTCTTCTAGATTAGAGCCCAATACAGAAATTTAAAGATGAATCTCTTTAATGATTTTCTTCCAAAACTGGGTATCTTCTAGCATAATGTTTTTCAAACTGTTAAGTTGTGACCTACTAGTGGGTCTTAAAATTATATAGCAGCTACTGGCATTTTGTTGTTATTGTTGTTAGATAAATAGATAGAAAATGTCTGTATAGTAAGACTTCAGTGTTTTTACACAAGACTTGTTTGAATAAATCATGTCTGTACATGGGTGCTTGGTTGCATTATAAAATGTTTTTCTTACCGTTGTTTGTAGTAAAAAAAAATATGCGAGCAGCACCTCTGTTAAATGACTTCCTTTGAAGTTCGCATCAACTAGATTGTAAGTCCCAGAGTTTTTAATTTGTGGTTTCCTAGACAATATGTGGATAATTTGTCCTTTCAATTATGTCTTTGTGAAATGCTCAGGGTTGTCAGCTTTTCCTCAGCTTAGACTTTTGCTCCCTCTATGAATCACAAACAAGAAGAAATATATGGCACTTCAAAGCTCATCTTCCCTTTCACATTATCTCAATAAAGCCTGACAACGAAGTGGAAATTTCCTTGGCAAAAGAGGCTAAGGAATCGCCTGGGATTCCAAGGTGTGCAGCAGTGACCCTGCTAGACCACACTAAGCCCACCCAATCGTCTCTTCAATGTCATTCGCGGAGGTCTACAGGAGAGGGAGGAAAACTTGTTCCTTAGAATGATAGTGGGGACAGAAGTGCCTGCGAAATGTTCTCTTGTTTGACTTGTAGTAAAAAAGAGGAAAGGCCTCAGGTTGGTTATTAGATAAAATACAGTTGTGCCAGGAAGAGGACTGTCATTCTCCCCTGAGTACCGTGTTCCCTGAGGGCAGAGTTGCAGAGGTGCAGCCTGAAACCCTATGGGAGGTCTCACAGCGTGTCCCCAGAACCATGTGCATTAGCGCTACCTGGAGTGTCTGACTGAAACAGCAGGCTCTGGCCCCACCCCCACCCCCACCCCCACTCCAACCCCACGAGAACAACTCTCTGAGGGTAGGGCCAGGAATGTGAACTGTAAAACCAGTTGCCCTTCCCTTCATATAACTACTATGCTCCTAAAAAGTTTAACACTGTCCCAAAGGTTTACAATACTCAGATCAGCACTGGGCTGACTCCAATATAATTGCCCATTCTAGGTTTCCACTTTGAAATAAAGCCTCAGAAGCTGGATTTTTCACAAGCCCCAATCTCCTTCCCCAGTTGATACTGATGGTCAGTTGGTTTAGAAAAGCATTGTTTCAGAAGATAACTAATTCATTGATAACTAAATCAGAATTCATTGTTGGCCAGACTTCATTTCAAATAGCATGATTGCCCTGGCTGCTGGGGCTCAGTGAACTGAGTGTCGGCCCGCACTGTGAAAGGTCGTGGGATAGATTCCCTGTCAGGGCACATGCCTGCGTTGTAGACCCAGTCCCCAATTGGGGGCGTATAAGAGGCAACCCATCAATGTTTCACACATCGATGTTTCTCTCCCTCTCTTTCTCCCTCCCTTCCCTTCTTTCTAAAATAAATAAATAAAATTTAAAAAATCAAATAGCAGGTTTGCCAGGACAACATAGGAAATGACCATGGAAAAATGATCGATGAAAGAGCACTGAAGATGCGAAAGGGAAAGGCCAAGGCCATTCCGATCTTGGAAAATTGGGTAGAAAAACAAATTGAATTGATCCAGAGATGCACAGACAATGCCAGGCTTGGAAAAAACTGGGAAGAGAATGAAATCTGTCCTTGAGTCCCTCCTAATTTCCCTTCCATTTGACCCTTATAAGACCCCCAACTAACCTAAAAGTGGAACCCTATTAGGTTAGACAGACCATCTGATGACATAATTTATATTAAAGTAATAATGACAACTTGAAACCACCTCCCAGGGGTACAGACTTTTTAATTTCCATTTTAATAAGAGTCATCACCAGAGGCCTTAATCCAAAAGAAATCATCTCTAGGTGGAATTTCACGCAACAAAGAAAATAAATTAGTGTGGGTAGGAAGAAGTAGAAGTGTACAGGAAGAAGAGAAAATTGTCTTGATTCCAAAACATAAGAAAGGCAAGCACCTCCTCTATGTATTCCAAGCCCACATCCCAGCATTTACTGAGCACCTACTACATCTATGTCTCAGGATAGTGTAGCCTGGTCTTGTTGGCTTTGGGGTCTTCCCAAAGAGCCAAAGAATATGGTTCATATTAGTGAGAGGAGGAAAAAATGTTATATTAAACAATGACTAGTTTTAAACAATCCTGTTCTGCGCTGTATTGCACCTATGAAGCTTTTGGTACATTTCAAATATGCTCCTTAAATTTTTAGATTAGCCAGATGGCATTCCAATTGTCACTCAGTGCTTTTTAAAATAAATCACTGTCACTTCTCTGAAAACAACAACAGAATCTTATGCAATCAGAATTCCTTGGGGAGTGGCCAAAGACAAGGTACCAGACTTTCCCCAGCATTTAACTATAAAACCTTTACAAAAAAAAAAATTGTCCATGTGAAATCTGGAACTAATAGTCTCCATTTTAAAGCTGTTAGTCCTGTAGCTGACCCTGGGGATCTGGGCACACGAGGCTCACAAGACGCAGGCCCAGAAAGCACTTGGTCCTTACAAACACAGCAAAAGGAAGAGGGGCAGTATCTGTGCACCTCAACCAGGAAATCTCACCTCATTTTTGGCCAGCATACTTTGGCAGTCATCTTCCCCTACTTTCAGGCTTTCAGAAAATGCAATGTGGCACACAGTTACCAAGCCATCTCATTATCAACATATAGGCCCCATGAGTATTTTATATTGACTTCTAAATAAAGTCAACCCTGTTGTTTTTCTTTTTTTTTTTTTAAGCAACTCCACTTGAGCCCAGAGCTCAACACTGAGAGAGAAGCAATTCCAGACAAACAAAAGAACGTGGAAGACAAGAGGGCCTCAAGAGTCCTGTAGGATTTTATCCCCTCACCACCAAGTTACCGCCACAACGGTAAGACTTGAAACTCACAAAACACCTAGTCCCATATTGACTTGCCTGTTAGGAAACTTTAGCCAACAGCTCCCAAGTTACTGGGCTTTCTCTATTAAACTTGCAGCATTTTCTTATTGGTGTTGGGTATAATACCTTATACACCCTTTTTCCTACAAGACTGTTTACAGTGACTTCTACCAAAAGGTCCCAGAAGTAAATATCATGAGTCAGCCTAGAGAAAAAATGGTTAAATAAAGTCTAGACAGTCCCTGCATATATGTATTTATGTAAATTATATATAAATTACATGCACTTTTAGTACAAGATACTATCAATTTTTAACCTATATGTAAAATATTAGAAAAACATATTAATGAAGAGATGACAAAAATTTACATCATGAACTATAAATAGCTAATAAAAAAATACTGTGCCTGCTAGCCTGGAGTAAAATGTTACACTCCTTCACTCTATGTTTAAATGGTGTTAACCACCCCAACCAACACTTTAACCATAGGACGAGATGACTCATGCCGCTTATAGCCAGTCCTTTGAAGTCAGAAGACAAAAATGACAAAAGGGCATGCAAGAAAAGTTTACTCTGCTGTGTCTTAAAAATCTGTGGACAAGAGAGGGTGAGGGTAAGTTTAGTCTGTTTATCACATGCTGGAATTCAACTCAAGCCAGCTCACAGCCACCTCCTATTTGCTGTCAACGTAAACCCATGAAAATTGACACCAATGTTGGCAAAATACAGCAGAGCTTCCTCTATGAGATGTATGACATGTCAAATAGGTTTTTTTAAATCTCAGCTCCAAGAACACATATCTATCTTAGTGCAGGGAGGTCCAGCAAGCTATCAGTCTGTTTTAACATCTCTCAAGCTGCTGCTAAAAGGCTAATTGGAACCTGTAAAGATTTCTGGGCCCCATCAGTCAGCACCTCCCCAGCCCCAGATTACAGGAGACAATGCATCTAATACGAAGAGTGGCTGGGGACAGTAGAGAGTACGTTCGTGATAGTTGCTTCCAGAGAAAGGCATGCAAGTCTTATTTTAATGGCAAGAATCACTTACTCCGTTACAGCGGTGCTGCTGAAGGAATTATCCTGAAGGCTGAAACAGAAACAAGAAAACATCAGCCAAGTCGGGCGGGGGAGCCGCCTCCCTGATCGCTCTCCGGGAGTTAGAGCACACACACAAACATGGCATTGCAAGGCAAATCTCAGGGCTCGCCCGGCACGCTCGCTCTACCTTGGGCTGCTGTCTGCACATGCTCGTAACGACACCCCCAGCAGGGGCCCAGACGCCGGGCGAACCACAAAGCCCGGCAGCCCCCGAGGCTGAGAGGACAGAGCTGGGCGGGGCGGGGTGCGCAGCCAAGCAGGGACCTGGGAGCACCTGGAGAGTTACCGCGCGACCCCAGCCTTACCAGCCCCGAGCCGCGTTTAATCCAGGCCTCTCGGTGCCAGCCACCCCCGGGGCTGGCAATAGGAAAGCCCAACTGTTTCTGCCTAGGTGCTGAAATCCCCGGGGGACTTGCTTTCTTGCAGACGTCTCCTACCAGTTTCACAGAGCTCCCTCTCTAGAGATGGGAGCTCGCAGAGCTCCATCCTACGTTCAGAAAAAGCCGGGAGGGAAGCAGAAGGGAGAGGGGACATGGCTGCTGTTATTAGTTTTATTTTTTTTAACTGTGTGTGTTGTGTACGTATTGCCCGGGAAAAAGCGGAGCCTCTGAAGGAGGGCTCGCAGCATCACCCCCTATCTGACTGCACTCTGTTATTTCAGTCCCTAAGAGGAAGCGCCAGGCCCCGGGACAACAGAGCTGTGAATGAGCCCACGCAGGGCGAGTAGAGAATTTATTCCAGGCATTAGCTGGTGACTGAGGGGGCCGGTGCAAGAGGTGGGGCTTCCCACGCCCAGGCAGCCCGCCTGAGCTCCGCTTCTAAGCACCTTTACAAAGGATGAGAAATAGCGTCCACACATGCTATCCCCTTTAAATAAAAGCAGCCCTGTTGGGGGAAGGGAAGGCTGTCAGCCCCCACTTGCTTCATCCTGGAGATGTTTGTCCTGCCCTCTTCCCATTGTTCACGTCTCCTGTCAGCTTGACCTTGATATGGAATGAACAGGCATCCGTGAAAGATGCTTATTTTGAATTTTGAATTAGGAAGACCCATTCCCCCACTTTTTAATCTCTCCACCACTCTCAGAAGCAGCTGACATGGTGGTTTTTAGTCCAAACTATATAAGCAGATGAATTTTAATTTATAACTTAAAAAACTCAAATCTTTATTTTCAGATCATTATAAACATTACCCAAAACTTGGTAATAAGGCGGAAAGCACGACTTTTCGGTGTCACACTGAGACATTGTGCAGAGGCCCACCCCAAGGACCACTTAATTCTCTCAGAAAATGTACTTTTGCTTGACTTTGCTATTCATTAGTGTTTGGATCCCTGACACTGTAGAGTTACATGTCCACTTGTACTTTCTGACCAGTCCGTGGGGAGGAAAACATAACCTCGACGGCGTAGTTTTATTGCCTTGCACAACTTTGACATATTTGGCATCTAACCTAACAATCTGACACTGACCGTCTTTCCAAATGCTTGTAAATACTCAGCTCCTCAGAACGCTCTCGGAACCAAGAGCATCACCATCTTATTTGCTCTCTCGTGAACATATGAGTAGGTCTCTGATGTGTGCCTGTGTTTGTATAAGAGTCACGTTTTCAGCTTCTTTAAGTTAAACTTTGAAAAGTCAAAATAGAGTTTTCTAAGGAAAACAGGTTTCACGAAGGTCCTGTGCAATTTCACTTTCCTCTCTTGGTATCTTTTTAAAAGTAGCTAAAAGCCCAGATGGTCTTAGACCTGAACTCTGTTGACTGAGTAAGTTTAGAAATATTTATCCCTTGAGTGATTAAAAATACTCGATATAGGCTACAGCCTCATACGAGCTAGGTTCAGGGGTGTCGGGCATGATCACCTCTTTATATGTGTGTATCCATTACTTAGCCATCACTGCCTGAAGTCTATTCTTTCTATCTTATTGAAACTGATCAAAGGTAAGTTAGTCTTCTTGGCTTTAAAGATCCAAAGGTAGCCAGTTTTCAGAAACTCTTAATGCAGAGAAAGATGTTGCTTTTCCCATTTAAGTGTTTCTATGGACCCATCTAGAATTGAAAAATGTTTCAACTTTGAAACAGGACTTAGACAATCATATGAAATAATGTGGGCCCTTTGACAATAACATGAAATAACTATATAAAATAAATGTAGGTATTCAATAATGTCCACAGAAAAGAAATAAGAATTCTCAGCAGCTCGTGATTGGTATAGACCAAAATTAGAATGTAGGTAAATAGTATTCATAGGCAATGAAAATAATTTGTTGTCATAGCAAATTACCATTTTTAAAAATGTCCCACAAAAAAGGGTTATTTGGCAATATGCAAAAAAAATCAACCATTTTAATTTTTACTTCTCCACCATTCTTCTGATATTATTTGTTTTCATATTCAATCAGGTTTAGACATTATTTTTATAGTGCCTGGGGCCTCGTTTTACTTGTTTCGTTAATCTGAACTATTCAACTTGGAACAGGACAATACTGATGAATAATCATACAACATCTGGTTATTTTAAAGACCCTGTTTGGCTAAACAGCGGTCCAAGCTGAGCTTAAAAAGATAAGCAGGGCAACTAATACCGGAGTTATGGAAGAAGGAAGTTCTAGGTCAGTGTTTCCAAAAGTGTCTACAGTAAAATTCTAGTCTCCTTAATGATCCAAGAAAAGGAAAACGAAGAGTTTACACATTCAAAAATAAGTTTTTTGAAAAGATGTATATTATAAATTCACAATGCACATTAGGCAACAAAGAAAAATGTTTCACTGTTTTTAAACCAATGTTTCCCAAACCCACCGAAGACAGAAACATTTTGTTAAATATATTAACATTGTTTTGAAGGAGAAATTTTGAGAAAAGAGTTACTGAGTCTATCAGAGAAAAAGGCAAAAGAGATTAACTGGTGTAATTATTCACTGAACAAATGCATGAATGAGATGATGCCACATGTTTGTCACTAGTGCCCAGCTACGACTGAGACAGACACAGTCCCATCATCGTGGTGTTTGTAGAGGAGTTGTGCACGTATGTGCACAGGTGTGCATGCACATAACATACAATCTGTATTTCATATATGACCTCGTTTCATACACTGTAAATAGAACAAGGGAAACAAAAATGCTAGATTCAAGTGGTTAATGCACTTACATGTTAAAAGCTATAATGTTTTACTTTGTCTCTCAGTGCCCCTGAAACCAACATCTAAATTTCAGATTTCGTAACAACAGTCTCCTTAGTATAATTGAAAAGAGTTTGATTCTGACCCATTGACTTGGCTACACTCGTACACAAACCATAAAGCGATGATGTAGCGGCCGAGAAGGGAATTTTTAGAGCTGCCAGGTTTACGACCCATTCGCTCACTAGCAATTGGGGTTTGGACCAGCCACTCCATGCTCCAGCTCTCTCATCTGTCCTACAAGACAGTAATAACCTGTGCCATGGGTTCTAATAAAGATTAAGTGATATAACGAAAAACAGCAACAAAAAGGTCAGTGAATGCTATTATTATCACTTCATTATTATTATAATAAATAAGAAAATAAAAATACAAAGTTGGGAACAGGATGATCAAACTGCTATACGTGGGTAATAAGCTTACAGATGGTATTTTCTTTCTATTTTCCATAATGGCACAGTATTTACATAGCTGTTTTTTTTTTAAACAATAAAAATTAAAAACTTTACTAAATGTAGATGGGCTGCTATTCAAATGAAATGAGCTCCATCCAGAAGGGCTTTGTGCTCACTTTACAACTCTTTGATTTAAAATACTCACACATCCCTGGAGGAACATTCAATTCTGAGAAATCACTTTCTGCAAGACGCTATGGCAAGGAGCCAGAATCTTTACAATGCCAGGAAACCAACAGAGGCCTGCTCTACTGGCCTGGACACAGTGACTTGTACCTTCCTGCCAGGACCCTTGGGAATGACCAGGCTTCCCTGTGGAAAGAGAGGAGTTCTGCCTCAAAAGATAATTTTCCATAAAGAAAATTACCCCCGACTCTGTCCTCTAATCCTGCCCCTCAGCGGCCCCAATACCTGATTCCATAACGAGAGAGGCCTCATTATCCGAGTGGTCAGAGATACCAGGAAAGCAAAGTTGTAGTGCCAAAAGTATAAAGTTAAGCAGGACTGGTTATGATACTGGTCTCCATTCCAACATCCTTCCCTCATCAACACGAGTCTACAGCAAATCCACTCTTGTCTGACAATCCCTTTGATTCATCTGACAACAAAATGCAGATGCTATGTAAATTGGCTGCTGAGTGAAATTTCAGTTTTCGCAAAAGACTCAGGATTTCATGAAGCCAGTGACGTTGAAGAGTAGCTGGAATCACATTCAAAAACCAGTGACAAGTAAGGTTTTGGCGGCAACAACCAAAGAGCAAGAAACTGACAAGGATGGTGATAAGTCAATTCTAAAGGGATGATATCAAAGGATTAAGAGTGGAAAATATTTTTGGAAAAATGTATGAAGCCCTGAATTTTTAAATGTTATCTTTTTATAATTATGCAGTGAGTAGCCAATGTGAGATGAAGCTTATCATTTTAAGCTAAATTTTTTTCAGAAAAATTATACATATATCCTTTCCAATGGGCATTATTTATTCCCTATTGTATCTAAGAATTAGCTCACTGTTACAATGATATGGATAATATAAATTTAAAACATTTTCATAATTTCTTTACTGTTTATCATGATCTACCAGGTCCTCCTGTGTGCTCTGGCCCTAGAGACAACTTTGAACTTGTCTCTGGTCACACCGGCCTCCCTGCTGTTAGCACAACAGGTGAACTTGATCCATCCTTAGGACTGCTGCACTTGCTCTTCCCTTTGCTGGGAACACCACCCCCAGGCCTGCTCACATGTGCTTCCTCCCAGAAAACTTCCCTGCCCACACTCCCTAAACTAGCAGCTCCCAACACTTTATTCTACTTTATTTTCTTTTAGAACCTGTCACTACCTGATGCTTAATATTAGTCTATTTATGTTACAATTGCCTCCCCCAATAGAATGGGAGTGGAGGACTGTATCCTCAGGACTGAAATATTCAGTAAATGTTTGTGGAATGAAATGAATGAGTGTATATTTAATTCCATTTTTCAAGGTAAAGCTCTATTCGCCCCTTATTTTCCTATTTCCTTGTAACACTCGCTCCTGTTTTAAGTGATTTACTTTAAGTGGGCTTTTTCCAAGACAAGTTATCTTCAGGTAATGAGGCTTCAGGTATTAGACACTCCTTCTTTTGCTTTGCAGGGGTAACAAACAAATATGCTGTTCGGCCAACATAGTTGATGGTACTGGCTGCTGAGAACATTGTTTCTGAAGGATGGTCCCCGTCTAGCCAGAGAGAACGCTGGGATTAACTGATGAACAGTGTTTGCTATGGGACTGAATGAGGGCACGGAAGCAGAGTTATTGACCTAGAGCACCCTAGCAAAACAAATATTTTCTTGGGGGAAAAAACCCACATTTTATTATCAACACTTTAATTTAAATTAATTTTCAGATAGCCAAGTACATTTTCTTATTGATTTGATTCTTAGAAACCTTAGGAGTTATCTGGTCTCATTCTGTTTTCTTTTTATGCTTTATTTATTTCTCTTTGCTGATTTGAGAGAGAGCTAGAGATACACTGATTTGCTGTTCCGCTTACTCATGCATTCATTGGTTGTTTTTTGTTTGTGCCCTGACAGGGTACCAAACCTACAACCTTAGCATATAGGGAAGATGCTCTAACCAACTGAGCTACCTGTCCAGGGCCAATTTTTTTAATACCTAAACTTGTGCCAGCACATCCCTCAGCTGCTGCTTAAAACCTTCAAGGACCAGAAAGTCACACCGCACAAACTCATTTATTGGACTCCACTAATTCTTGGGGAAAAAAAAATTCCACTTGAATCTTCCCTTGCCTCTTGTTACTTTACTGGAGGCTGAATGCCCCTAAAAATTATCAAATTCATCTTCTGTTCTCCTGGCCAAATCGTGCATTCCTCTAGTAGATGTCATGTGGTACGACTTACAGTCCTTCCAGCATCCTTCTTGTTGTGGAGCACTGGGTAAGTGTGGTAACGTCCTCTTACAATACAGCTGCCATACTACTGCTCGGGTGTGGTCTGTTCAGTGCAGAGGGAAACAGGGTTTGCACCTCCTTACTTAACTGTACTCTTGGAGGTCACTCAAGTTCATTGAGTGGTTTTGGCAGTTCCATCATACCGGAGACTCGGATTGCTGGAGTCAACTGCTATTCCCACATCCACATCTGTGCCATGCCAGCTTTGCATACATTTCTGTGAAATTCTATAGTCTTTTAACTGACAATTTATGCTATTAAATTCAGATCTTTTAGAATATATATTTTAACAAAAATTATGTTGGCTGTCACATCTAGTATCATATAATCAGTGCTCTGTGGATATAGTCCTTCCCAAAACTTGGCTTATACAGTAAATATACTTTTAATAAGCTCTTTGCTTATATAATCAGGGAAATGTATTAATTAGTTATTTAATATATAAAAACTTAGACTATGTAAAATTATTTTACTTTAGGAATGGTAAGTGGAAAAAACAGAAATGAGAAAAAAGTTTTGGGCCAAATATTTGGGGTGGGCCTAGGGCGAGTAATAGCAAAGTGGGGATCCAGGGTTATAAGCTAGCAGCATAAATCAATAAATCGACTGAGTTATGCTGCTGCATTGTAGTAGCATAAAATCAGCAAACACTTATTGATGCATTGATTTAGGCTGCTACCCTGTAACCAGCATAAAGGTACAAATCAATTCAAGATGGGAGTGACACTTCTATCCTGTCCGGCACCTTCTTCCTTCCAGCAGAGGTAGAGTTAAAGCTGGAGTCGAGCACAGACTGCAGTTCAGTGAGTCATCCCGTGGAAGAAGAACGGCCCCATACTTCCTCGGACACGAATAAGCAGGAAACATCCAAGATACCCGGGGCCCACTAAGGAAAGCCTCCCATGTTCTAGGAAGAGTAAAAAGTATTTTTCTCCCCATACTTCATCCTACACCTTCAAAAACGTTTTTAAGTTCTTGTCTCCCCTCCTGTGGCTCCATTTACGACTCCTCTGCATTTCAATCTTGATAGCATTCACTTAGTACAAGCTTCACAGCTGTGGCCCATGTAAGCCTGTCTGCACGTCAACTGGTCATCACCTTACATAAATGCCTTTGCTCACATGATATTCTGCATCTCTTCAAAATTCTCTACCCATGGACATTGTTCTGGTTACCTATTGTCTTAAGGGCTTAAAACAACCAGTTTATTTTGCTCTTGACTTTGAGAGTTAGGAATTTTGGAAGAGTTTAGCTGAGCAGTTCATCTCTGATCCATGTGGTATCAGGTGGGGCAGGTGGGATTGGAGGACCACCTTCCAAGATGGTGGCTTCAGTCACATAACCAATAACTCAGTGCTCCTTGACCTCTCTCTTCACCCGGCAGCGCATCTTTCAAGGCCTCTCCATGTGGCTGGGATGTCTCACAGCGTAATGATGTCAGGGTAATCTATCTTCTTACATGGCAGCTGACTTCCAAGAGACCAAGGTGGAAGCTGCCAGTTACCTTAAAGGTTTGACCTGGTCTGGCATAACATTACTTCTGCCATATTCTACTGGTCAAAACAAGTAAGAGTCATATCAGATTCAAAGGCAGGATAATAGACCCACTGCTTAATGGGAGAAGTATCAAAAAAAAAAAAAAGGGTAATCACCTTTAATCTGCTGCAGACATCTGCATTGGTGCATCTTGGTTGAATTATTGTTGGTTTCTTTATCCTTAGAGTCATGATAACAGAGAGTTATGCTTCTCATTTCAATGGACCATTAATCTAAAGTTTGGGGTTACTTTTGTGTGTGTGTGTGTGTGTGTATGTACTATATACAGAATATATACTATATACTATTATTACATACATGTATTTATATGGAAGATATAGCTATAAATGGAAGACAGCTCCTTTGAAGAGAGGCAAGACTTCTGGTGTTCTCCAGGAACAAGAAGTCTGGCTACTTACTTTAGCTAAATCAAGCAACAGTCCTCAACAGTGCTGTTCAACAGCCTGACATGATACGATTTACTGTGAGGTATACTGGAATTTGCAAGTCATTTGTCAAATATTGACATTTGTGAATAATTCCATTTCTAAATAATAAATTAGAGCAGATCCAAGTTTTTTCTACGACAGCATCATTCTCTCACATGCAATCCTAACTGCACTCTGCAGTGGAGATTAAGGGGTGGAGCTGCTGCAGTTCTTCCCCTGGGAACTGCTCAGAACCCTGGCATACTGATGGGAAAATTCCAACCCCAGCCACCATCCATCCTGTGTGACTTGAAGGAGGAAAAAAAAAAAAGAAAAATTAAGAACTCCTAGCTCAGAGCATGTTGCTTATGAAGATAGTA
This sequence comes from Macrotus californicus, assembly GCA_007922815.1. Taxonomy (NCBI): domain Eukaryota; kingdom Metazoa; phylum Chordata; class Mammalia; order Chiroptera; family Phyllostomidae; genus Macrotus; species Macrotus californicus. The sequence goes on along the minus strand of VMDR010010025.1, from coordinate 3,892 downwards.
TTAGTTAGCTAGCTAAAAGGTGAATAAAACCCAAGTATGAAGCAGTGTTGAAGTTCTTGTTGCTCAGTATCAATAGAGAAAAATCCTACAGTGTTGTCTTCACTTTTCTCTTCTGCCTTGACCTTCTCTCTATTTTGCTTTTCTCTCTCTGTCCCCCCAGCCCTTTCCCCAGTGGACTCAAAAAGAAGGCTAACAAAACTTAGTACGATGTTTATCAGCCACCAATCATACTGGAAAAATACCTCAAAAGTCATACGTTGTTAAACTTGGACAGGAATACCATTTAGTGAAACTGAAAACTGCAGATGTATTTATAGTTCCAAAAGCATAATGTCTCACTCCACAACTATTTCTAGTTACTAAGTGCATATTAGCATAAAATAAAATTTTCCCTTATCACCTCTTTGGGAGATCTTCCACGGACCTTGCAAGCTGTCATTTTAGGTGGTTTACTTACATATCATGTATATACGTATGAGCAGACCAAATCATCACATTGTATCACTTTAAATATATATGGTTTTATTTGTCAATTATACCTCAATAAAACTGGTACATGGAGGCAAAAAAACAAAAAAGAAAATTGTGTTCTCTTTTTGGAAATCGAATGGGACTGTCTCAGTACAGTTTGCCTCTGTTTTCCACTGAAAGTGACATTCATTTCTGCTGTTATTGGTACACTGGCCTTTGCGGGAAAGCATGGCTTCCTAGGACCACCAATAAGCATGCAGTTGTTTCTATGGGAGAAAGTCAAAGGGACTAAGATGACATCTTCCACCCACCCCACCCCAGTGATAATCATGGAAGGTCTGGGAGTAGAAGTGAAGGAAGGGAAGAGTTTGGAAACTGCTGAGGGCAGGGAGAAGGCCCAGAAGGAGGAAACTAAATGTTATGAGAGGTATCAAAGGAAGTGTGGAAAGAAATGGCAGGCAAAGTATATGTGAATATTAAGAGGGAATGGGGGTGTCTGGGTTTCCAGTCAGGCCCTGGGATTCTCCCACCTGCATGACTCCTTTATTTCACTCCATAAGGATCCCCTTGTCTTGTTTATTTACTATTCACCCTCTTTCTACCATCATGAGAAATAACACAGTAGAAGAAGGCTCACTTCATACTCTCCAAGCTCTAGAGTGGACTTGACCACCATGGACCACCTGCTCATAGGAACAGTATGACAGAACGGGGTCTGCCTGGGACCACTGAATGGGCAGGAACGCTTTGTTGTGCTATAGACTGTCAAGAACTGGGCCGGGATGTTCATGTTCACACTCCTTAAATTGAAGGAGACTATGTCACAGGGCTATGGGAAGCTGATACCAGGCTACATTTTTGCAGTCTACTTATCTCACTGTCCTGAGCTCTCATCATTCACTCAGCAGCTCCTTTCCTTGGCCTCTAGCCCAGGCTAGGCTTTAACTCAAAGATTTTAGCTTATTTTTTTAACTTTCCCAAAAGTAGAGAGACTAGCATGATAATAAAACTATAGGCCTACCACCCAGCTTCACTTATTCTCAGCATTCAGCCATACATTTTTTTGCCAAACACTGACTCCCTCCAAACATCATCAAAATGGCCTTTTGATGACACAGCTAAGTTTTTTCATACAAGGAGAACACTACCTTGCCAGAATCGTAAGTAAAGATGGCAAAGTTGGGATATGTATGAGATTGCAAAATTCGATTTAAGGTGGTCACTCAATGGAAAGGGGGTATGATTAGGATCATGATATAATGATTTATGATCTGTAGATATAGTGAGATGAGGATCTTGAGGGAAGGGTTCAAAGAGTCTTGGAGCGTAAACAGTAACCTGGTGTTATCTATTAATTTGATGTTCACTTAAATGGGCTTTATGGGAAACTCCTGAGGCAATAAATTTATTTGCAACTTTTATCGCCCTGGGCAAGTACCCTGGAATAGTGAAATCAAATTGATGAAGGCAGTAGAATAATGAAGTTATACTGGTGAAAAGGCTGAATAGGAAAGCCATGTTAAGGATTCTGTGGGTGTATATCTTCTGAGTTCTCAATGTCATCTAGGTCCCCCTCACTTTTAGTATTGTTGTTATTTGCTAGAATATTTTTAAATTATTGCTTTTTTAAAAGTTGCCAAATGGTATGCAGCAGACATACACAGTCTGTAAATAGGTAGAGTCTCCAAACACCAAACCCCTCATATACATGCAATTAAAAAAAAATCAGTTGTTCTGTTCTTAGCTTTACCAGGAAAGCCAAGGAAATAACTCTCATACTAAGAATTCACTGTCACACTCTGGAATAAAAAGTGTCCAGGACTATCCAGAATCTCAAAGAGCTCTAAACAGAAACAACAGCCAGGCTAAGCCATGGTAACAGAAGAGAGAACCAGCAAGTACACATTCAATGTGGGCTTTGTGGGGAAAGTGCTGGGTGAAGTCAGCTCCTTTTTAGTAAATTAAGCCATTCTTCTGAAGAAAAAAAATGCCTGAAGAGAATGTATTGTGGCTTTGGACATCTATTCCTTTCGGGTTCTGATAAAAATGTAAGTATAGTCAGGTCGCAAACATTAATTGAATATATTTTAAATGCAGGGCAAGGAGGTACTGTGCATAAGGAAAAAGCCATCTCTGGGTTTTTGAGAAAAGCTTGCCTTGGCGGAAAAATTACCACTTTTGGAGCCAGATCTGGGTGGGAATCTTGAAGAAATTATTTAACATCTAATAACTTCATGTTTCTAATTTTCAAGTTCCATTATAAACAATCTTGCAAGATTTTAAGGACGGGAAAAATAATGTAAATATCCTGGCTGGTGTCTAGAATTTATTGTCTTGATGCAGTTTATGCCCTTGAGGAAGCTGTTAAAGGCCAAGAGTAGGAGGGAAAGGAAGCCCTGGGGAATGTGTCGGGGACTGTGTTGGGGTCTGAGCATCCAGAGCACCAGTGCCATGTTTGACTGTACTCTGTGCGTCTGCCAACACTCCTGAATGGGACCCTGGTATGACTGGAGCCACACTTTCGGAGTGTGAGTTTGGCAGCCAGCGTCACCCTTAGACTCAGGCAAGAAGCGTTCCTGTTCTGGGCCCACGCTTTATAAAGAACTGTTAGTGAGCACATGGTGACACGTGGGGACCTGGTGCTCAGCGTTGACTGAGTGTGACCAACAGTTAAAGTAAACACTCCTTCCTGCCTCTAATACCACTCCAGGCTCAGGGCAATACTCCTCCGCATCTCTTGCCTTATATCCTCAAAAAGAAAAGTGTCTAAATTCCCCGGCAGTTTGCATGTTTTTCCGTAGACACTACTCCAGAGTACTGGGAGGATTTGAATGACAGAAGAGCTTGAGTAGGAGAAAAGACACATTAGATAACTTGTCAATCCTTCCTCCCAAATGTACTGGACTTGCATAACAAATGATCTCACAGTAGTGCTGAACAGCCGTTTTTCTCTCTTCTTTCCTAGTTGTAATTCCAGAGAGACACACAAATTAGTCAGGCATTGGCAGCTAATGAATATTTTACAGTATGAAACAATTTCTATAACTTAAATATGTATCAGGCTTAAATATGAACACTGTCCCTTTTCTGGTAGATTAAGCTGCAGGACTCACACACACACCTATATCTAAAGACGTGCATGCATGAGGCATGAGAGCAATTCTTTATTTTACTGTATGGATATAAAGTTGCTTCAAAATAGGGTGAAAATTAAGGAATAAGTCTTATAGATTTATATAATAAAATTGAAGCATCTGATAATACTTCCTGTGGTCCTATTTTAACATATGTAATCCTAATCTAATGTTTGAGTATCATATGTAAATTCATGACTGATAATAATATGTAAAGTTTATGATTATTTCAAAATCAAAGTAATCACTTTTAGTATTTTTGACAATTCCAATTGTTTTAGAATGCT
>VMDR010010024.1:0-31868 GCA_007922815.1 Macrotus californicus | reverse complement strand
CTGAATTTAGAACAGTGAACAGGAAGTGTGGGCTATGTGTGAGGTAAATTTACAGAAGGCCATGTCAGCCCTCTTGGAAATACCCTCTTTGAAAGTTTTTTTTTATATTTAAAAAGAAGGCAAATGGTTCTCTTTTTGGTTAAATCTTAAAAGAAGTCATTTTAACCGCAGTTTTTAACAGTATCCATAGAAAAACATCTGATCAAGATTATGAAATAAGTCGTATATTTCTTAAGACTTGGAGATTTTTAAATGTTATCCTGTTATTAAGAGAAGTTAGGAAAAATAGCACTCCTTCACATCTGATTTCTAAAGTTTCAGATGCTAAGTAACTGCTCAGCGACACAGAGTGTTACGGGTTTTGTCTTACAGGTGCTTCAATTCTCATGCCTTTTAGAGTTATTATTTTTGTGTAAGTTTTTAAAGTACATTCTCGTGTAGACTCTCATTTTCGTAGCTCTGAACTCCTGAACAGGAAGAAAAAATATTAAAAGCCTGTTTTAAATAGCTTGTAAGAGGTATAGCCTGCACTTTACCCGCACTTTAGGCAGTGCGGGAAGGAGCATCCTGGGCAGAGCAAGGCCGTTGGGCAAAGGCATTCTGCGCCGAGGCTTGGTGGAGAGTCTCCATGGCATGGTTTCTCCCCCTGCACGGGGCAGAGTGGTCAGACAGGAAGAGCACGGTGAAAAAACTGACTGACAGGTGCTTATCGCAATCCAAACCAAAATAAGGTCCACTGAGGGGGCTTCAAGCACAGGGCACAACCCCGGCTAGACAGATGTCTTCCAGGGGTGTCTAACCTGTGGCCCATGGGCTGAATGCAGCCCGACAGAAAATCGTAAATTTACTTAGAACATGATGAGATGTTTTTGTGATACGTGTCGCGATGTATTTAATGTGTGTCCCTAGACAACTCATCTTCCAGTGTGGCCCAGAGACACCAAAAAGTTGGGCACCACTGTTAGAGAGTCTTCTCCAAGTCCCAGTCCGAAGGCAAGACCTAAGAAAGGTTTCCCGTGAGTTGGCAAGATGTAGTCTATTCCAGCCTCAGGGACACGCCAATTTAATTTACATTTGAGTTAAGGCTTGGTAAATAAAATAACATAGTTGTCAACTTTTAGTTCATGCTCTGTGTATTATTTTTTATATGCATACCAACTACTATTTATATGTACACCTGAAACCAATACAAAATAATATTGAAAGTAAACTGTAATTGAAAAATAAAAATAAAACATAGAGCAACCCGTACTTGAGAAATGGAGTGTCCTTTGAACCACTTAATCATGCCTGAGGGGATCCCTCCTTTTCAGACCGCAAGGCCATGCCCATGTGCCAGGCTCTGTAGGGGCGAGTTGCATGTCCAACACTGTCCTGGGAAGAGGTGCCCTCTGAGGAGCTGCCCTCGCAAACTACAAATTACCCACAAATGTCACACACCTGTGCTGACCAGATGTTTGCTCTGTGATTGTTCTTTCCTAGTTTCGGTACCCCTTTGGACTTTCACAATCAAAGATGTCATCAGAGGTAAGATTTCTTTTTTAACTTATAAGAGAAAAAGGTAAATTTAGTCTTCAAAATCTTGATGTTCTCATTCCATGACTGAGAACAGCAAAGAAATGCATCAGAAATGAAATGTGAAAGCGCCACTGGGTGAGTTACCGACATCTTTTGTACCAGGCACTGAGGAGTCAGCTGGGCCGGCGGGAGTTTGGGGGTCGGAGAGGGCAGAGCAGAAAACATCACGTTCATTCATCCACGTGGTTCTTGGCTTTATAACTTGGAACTAGTTGCTTAACTACAGTGGATAGAAAGGGCCAAGGGAATAGGTGTCCGGTCCTTATCTCTCCCCGCATCCTATCTAAGAATGATCATTATTAGCCTCTGTCCTGCTTTTTAACGGCCATAGCCTTAAGCTAATTGTCTTGTGTGTACCTCATGTACACATACTTCAGAGCAAGTATGTGCACACTCAGTGTCTGGTGAGCATGGACCTATCATGTCCTCTCATATCATACCTACTTTTATCTTTTGAGGATGACCTATGGTACCTAGCCTATACCTCCGTTGGTTTTGTAGGTGGTGCCATCAGAAACTGAGGAGCCGTGGTCTTATCATCCGGCATATGCAAGATACTGGCGTCATTATTATCAAGCAATGGCTTGGATGAGAAGCCACCGGAAGGCCTATTGGAAGGCCGTGGAGTCCTACTTCAGGTCCCCATGGTACTTCACTCCTGAAGGTCATCCCCCAGGCTTTTATGCTGAGGAGGGCGGATCTCCCCAGGCCCTCTGGGGCCATCACTTCGCCTCCCAGGATTCCCACTGCCAGTATGCACATTCCCTGTGGTCTGAGCAGCACTGTCCTGCTAGCATGAGAGAAGTCCAGGCTTGGGCTGCGGAGGAGCAGGAAGAGGAGGAGACCGACTCGGATGAGGGTGTGGAGTGCGACCTGAGCAACATGGAGATCACCGAGGAGCTCCGCCAGTACTTCGCGGAGACCGAGAGGCACAGGGAAGAGCGGCGTGAGTGCATGTTCCATCTTCTTGCTCGGCTCTCTGAGGTTGTGTCTTCCCTAGGCCATGTCAGGTTATGTTCTTACTCCTCGACTGAGCACGGATAATATTCCCATAGCCCATCCTAACCTTGGAAAAGCTATGCTGATGTTGCACCTCAATTATATTAGTTTCCAGAGGTGTTTTGATATAGGGCTTCTTTTTTTATTTTTAGTTCTAGGACAAAGCTCAGCCTGATAGTATGTCTCACATTTATTCAATGTTAGAGAGTCCACCAGATGGAGAGTGTGCGGGCGTGCATACGGATGTGCGTACATGTATGCGTGCATGTGGATGTGCATATATGTGGATGTGCGTACATGTATGCATGCATGTGTTCCCTAACCTACACAGCAGTCCCTCAAGGCATTAAACCCATTTTACCGATGAGGAAAGTGAGCCTTCAGAAGGTTAACTGACTTGTTCCATGGCACACAACCAGTCATTTGCTGTAAAGATTCCAACCACAGTCTGCCTGACTCTGGTTCCTGTGCTCCTTCCTCGTGCACAGATGTAGGGATTAGCTTCTGCCCCTGTGATGGCTAGGTTCCTAAAATACTGTTGCCGACTCACAGGCACACAGCTCTGAGCCATCCCTGGTGCTCCAGAGCTGCCAGATCTTAAATGGTAAGCTCCCTCCCCTCAAAGTAGAGATCGGTGTGAACCTAAACAGGATAACAAAATGCCTAGTACTCAAACTTTCTGATTCGATTCTGCACTGAGATGGTCTGCCTGGGGCTGGAGACTTGTGAGAATGGTCTTGTATCTTCAGTCAGAAAGCAGGAATTTTCTTTCTTTCTTTTTTATTTTTTATTTATTACTTACTCCAAGAGTTAGAACTGCTTTTGGTGCTCTCCTTACTAAGATTATCAGACCATTTACAGTTTAAGTGTCTCTTACAGATATACACATATCTGTTATTTTCTATTATAACCACTAGACAGTCTCGATGCTGTTTGTATTGAGTTCTAATGATATGACAGTTTACCTGTGATTGTTAGTAAACAGGAACATAGAGGCCTCAGAAGAATTGCATTTCCGCTTTCAATGATCCATGTTTTCATAATCATGAGTGAGCATTCATGAATGCCCCAAGATGCCCTTTAGTGTGTTTGTCCGTCATTCTTCCTTCCGGTGTTTCTTTTTTTAAACTTCCCTTTTGATTAAACTATTGACTTCTTTGATGTACATTAGAAAGTATACCCAAACAAGTACTTTTAAAACAGTACTTTATATTACACATAGAATACATTTCTCTCCTGGATCTCCAGAAATGAAGTCAAGCTTTTTTTCAAAATCCATACAAAATAACCCTTAGTCTGGCGCATGAGGGAGAGTAGCCATCAGCCCATGTGCACATTTGGTTGGAGTATTGTTTGTTCCTTTAAAAACAAAAATACGATGGCAATTAGGGCTTATTTCTGTTGTCCTTACCAAAACTTGTTTGCCCCCACCCAAGAGATTGCTAATTTTATAATAAAAGTTGTAATTAAGGATAGGAGCAAACCCCAGTCGTCCAAAAGGCCATTTTCAGTTATCTGCTGATTTAAAATCAACCTGCTGTAGATATTCAATAAAAATAGACACGAATGAAATGAACAGAAAATAATGAAACGTGTTCTTCCGGGGTAAGCGATTCATTCAGTCACGGGTCAGGGTCAGAACATCTGTTTAAGTGCTAGGTGTTGCGCTATTCTGTTTGTCGATCTGTTCCTCCCTCTTGCCTTTGTCAGAACCCTATGTAGGTTTTAAAAAGTCATGAAAATGATCTTCTACTTTGTGCCTGCCACTTAATATTATTTTGAATGAATGAATGAAGTATTCCATTACTAATTATGAGCCTTAAATCAGAGGTTTTCTAATCCTATCCCACAAAGTACTAAACTTGCTGTGGTCCTGTGAGACATTTGACCAAGTGAGTTAGGGTTGAAGTGCTTTATGACGTTGATGAACTTCATATTTTGTTGGGTAGTGCTCCTAAATCTTCTTCATTGACTTCGAGGCTCCAAATGGCCCTGTTACCATCACTGTCAGAGCCTCACTTGTGTCCCTTAAAACAGACATGTTAGAGTCCTCACCCCTACCCTCCAGACCTCGGGGATGTGACCTTATTTGGAGATGGGGTCTGTATAGAGGTAATCAAGTGAAAAGGAGGTCATTAGGGTGGGTACTAATCCAGTGGGACTGGTGTCCTTAAAGGGGGACATTTGGACAGGGACACACCCAGGGAGAATGCCAGGTAAAGATTGGAGTTCTGCTGCCACAAGCCAAGGAACAACCAGAAACTAGGAGACAGGCCAGAACAGGCCCTTCCCTGGTACCTCCCCTGCCTGGGGCAGCCCTGCCCTGCCGACCCTTGATCTCGCACTTTGGCCTCCAGAACCTTGAGACCATCCGTTGCCATTGTTCTAAGCCACCCAGTTTTCGGTGCTCTGTCATGGCAGCCCTAGGAAACTAATACAATCGCCCTGCGAGAGCTCTCTTTGTGAGTGGGACGTAAAGTATACTACAAAGGTGTTATCACCTCTGTGAGGAAAATGTGGTGTGTATGTGTTTTACTGTGATCTAGACAGCAAACCGACAGAAAGGGGAATTTTATGAAAACCATTACAAGCTTCATCCTTAACCTCACTCCCAGTGCAGCTGTGGCGGAACTTCTCAAATCATGGGCTCCTCCACTTCCGAGCCAGAGGTTCTTACCCTCTTGTGGGCCCCCTGCCCTAACCTTTCTGAGCCTCAGCCCCCTCCCCTGTGGAGTGGGGATTCTAGTTAATGCGGTGGTAATTATGAAGATTAAGCGATATAATGGAAAAGTTAGAGAATGGTGCTTGGTACAAAGTCAGTGCCTAAGAAACATTAGTTGTTATGGTTTAATTGCTTATAACTCATCCTTTGTCGTCGATGACTCGCCACAAACTGGCTTTTCTCTGATAGCTGTTTGTCCTGATTAGTGCTTCATTCCGACTCTCTACCTTTTCAATACAGATGTTCTGTGACTTCAAACAAAGTCATATATTTCTGCTCTAGGCGGCACTTAAACTCTTAAATTGATCTAAATATTTAACACTTAACTATTTAAAACATCAAGGAATTCAATTTTGGTGTCTGTCAAGTTTAGGCATTTAGTTCTGTTTCTAGAACATTCTTGTTTGACATAACTTGATGTGGTAAAATCCCAGGGCTGGAAAAACGAACCCACTTCCACATTACTAATCACAGCCCTGAACACGTCGAGCTTCCACTTCTTTGTGCTTTTTCCAATGTGTAGTTGTAGCAAAATTCAAAACTACTTGTCCTAGAGTCTCTGCCATGCTTTTGGGCCCTGCAGTCTGCCCTGAAAGCATTATGAAGTCCCTAGGAGATGTGAGAAGCATCTGGTGAGGGTGAGAACGGGCTGTGGTGCCCAACTCTCGCTGCTAAAGAGGAAGTTACTTCTTGTCTATTAGAAGTAGCTGCCAGGGCCTGGCCCTGGACCCCCAATAACAAAATAATGGGCAGCAGCTCACCAGTGTCGTTTGTTTCACCAGCCCTTTGATGGTCTATAGGATAGATACGTGTTCCTTCGGGCAGTAATGAATGATGGGGTTCAGATGTAAGTGATTTGAACGCCCGGGGGTCTTTTCCAAGCCATTGCCTTTACTAGAATGTACCTGAGGTTTAGTTCCATACACAGTCGGGAAATGCTTATTAAAGAGATAAGGGACCTGAGTAGTGTGAATACTTGGATAAAGTTGTTTTTGTTTTGCTCTTTGAACCCCTAGAAGCTCTTTCTTCAATAAGGGCCCATTCAACTTTGAATAGGAATCATGTAGAGAACACAGAATTTTATCAAATCTTACTAGCAAAGGAAAAACATAGCTAAACTTGATTTAGCTTTTCCTCATCCGAATCTTATTTAATATTTTCTTAGGATAAAATCCTTCAGATTAGAGGGCATGTTCTTGCTTGTGATCACTACTCTTCCAGATAATCTCTAATTTAACATCTTTCGATGATAACAAGCATTACGTCAGATAAAGACCTTTTGTGCAGCGGGAACAAGTGTGCTTTTGATTCTGTTATATCATCATTTCCACATGAGACGTTTCCATTATTTAAAACTTCACTGGTAACATTACTTACGGGAAAGTGGGCAGTTGTATTCCGCTGTGTTAAGGAAACATATTTTTTGGTATAAATAACCATCGAGTGGGTCTGCAAGGTTATCATCCTAATTCTTAGGGGGAAAATGGGTGCAAGTTCTCATTCCTAGTAGAGAAGGAGGCCCCCCGAAACAAACACTGCCAGCGTTGTCTCGGGCTTCATCCAATCAGAGATTTATCGTGTGTTTGGGGGCCAGATGTTGAGTCAAAACACAGACATATGCGCAAAGAGCAAACCCGGGTAAGAAGGGGAGATAAAGTAAAAAATGGCACCTAGAAGAGCCATCTATGGTGTGGTCCATGGTTACTTTTGCAAAGGCGGGGTAGAGTACTGATCACCAGTAGTGAACTTGGTAATCAGGGGAGGAGCTCCACGGGCTAGTTGTGGAGAAATGGAATGTGCCCTACACTTGGAGGGCTGGGGTCAATTGGGAATAGAGAGAACGAAAGGAGGTAGGTCCACCCCCTCCCACTCAGCACTAAAGTACTGTTCTTACCAAAGGGCCCAGATGTGTTTTTTTCTTACATTTGGTGGGAGACATCTGCTCCATTGTGTTATGTCTACCTGAGGAAGGAGGTGTAGACTCTCTCAGTTGGCCGGAACCCCATCTGTTTGGTGCTCCTTCAGTCCCTCCTCAACGGAAAACCGAGAGGATATAGCAAAGGTTATGGCCCAGAATTGAATGAGTCATTTTGGTGAAGTCGATGAGATTCAAGTGTAGAATCATACTGATTGAGCATAATTCTGCCGTGTGTGCATTCCATCCAGTCCAGATGTGGAGACATGCATAAAGCCAATCAGTGAGAGGAAGCATGTGAAGGGCTGCACAAAAGCGGAAGGGAGGGATGGAAAGGCCCTTTTATTCTTCACAAGGACAGGGTGGTTGTCCGCTGGCTGACACATTTGTCATGGATGGGTGTGGGGTAAGGATAGAAGACCCATCAGAAGGGGCTCTGGGTCTGCGCCTGTGTTCTGGGCATGTCGCTGACCAGTCAGCAGTGAGGCATTTATGATATGCATCAAGCCTGTGCTTCCACTCGGGTGTGTGAAGGGCATTAATTCTAGCAATGTAGCAGCGCATATAATCAGAGAGACATGCTAGTGCTGGAAAACTACCATTCTTTAACACTCATTTGTCTTAGTGCTTTGTCCTCCAAAATTTTCTGCCTTCAGGCTAATTATCTGTGGAATACTGAAGGCATGTTTTCCTGCTCTGTGAGGTTCCCTAGAGTCCAAGTCACTTTCCATGATTTTTCTCTTCCTTTATGCACTGTGCGTCTCTATCAGTAATATCATGTAAACGTATAGAGTGAGGCAAAAACATCAATGTCACGTATCCCGAACCCAGATGAATGCAGTAGAGCTTCTCCTTAACAGTGTGATGCTGAGTGTTTTTCTTGTGTTAACCCTACCTGCATAGTCGCCCTGCATCAGTTTCCTAGGACCACTGTAACAAATGACCGCCCACTGGATGGCTTAGGACAACAGAAATTCATTCTCCCAGTTCTGGAGCCCGGAAGTGCAAAGGCAGGGTGTTGGCAGGGCGGGAACACATTCCCGCCTCCAAAGGGCTTTGTTTCTTCCAGCTTCTTCTGGCTCCTCGTGTTTGCCGGCTTGTGGCAGCATAGTTACAATCCCTGCCTCCGGGTCTGCGTGGTTTTCTCCCTGTGTCTCTAGCTGTCCTTCTCTGTCTCACAGAAGGGCACACTCCTTGGAGAGGGTCCATCCTAATCCAGGATGACCTCATCTCCATCCTTCCCCGCACCTCCATCCTTTCCTTCCTCACATCTGCAAAGACCCTGTTTCCAAATAAGGTCCCATTCGCAGGTTCCGGGCAGATGTGAATTTTGGGAGGACACTAGTCAACCCACTACAACCTGGTGCTGGAATCTGAAAAGGTTATGATTTGTGTCCTAGAAGAAGAGAGCTCTCGGTAAGATCGAGTCCCATGGCTGTTTTCAGGAAAAATGACCCCGCTCTCCCTGACCAGGCACCTGTTCAGTTATGTCTGAGGTGTGATGGTTCCCGTCTCTGCTTCAGCCAGCTCATTGTTTGTTGGGTTGGAGGAGCCCTCACCGTGTGATGGGAACAAAAATTGCTAGTGACTGAGAATCCTTCCTTTCGGTGGGAGGAAGGAAGCAGTAAATAGAAAACAGACTAAGTGGATGCCTTTAAAGGAGTCTCTTCCACCCTGAGGCTTGTTTGGTCCCCTAGGTTGGTGTACACCAAAGTACTTTCAGTCAGTCTGAGGGTATTTGGTTTTAAGCTGGCTGGTTTCCAAAACTGTACTCCAGCCTTAGAACAGTTTTGGTTTTTTTTTAATTGTGTGAGTAAATGGAGATGAAGTGACTCAAATGGAAGGGAACAAGATCAGACCCCAACTCCTCGGGGCCCCCCTGTGTCTGCTCCCCCAGCCTCTCCGCATGGAGGCTCTGAGGGACCTAGTGAGGGGCGCGCCTCCAAGCACTGTTTGTGATTTGAGCATCTGTTTCTCCATCCCCGGGCTGTCAGCATTTTTCTTTAACAGCATCTGGAAGAAACAGAGCTGTTTACCAAAGGAAAAAATAATGTATGGCCTTTGTCCGTACTTTCTCTCAACAATCATTTCCTGAGCACCTGTTCTGTGTCAGGCCTTGTGCCCTCCTGGGGCTGGGGATGGGGTGAATGTAGGCGACAGGGCCCCTCCCCCACAGGCGACTCCTGCAGCCCACCCACTAGCCAGCCTCTCAGTGCAAGGCACAGGCTAGGCTCCCTGCCCCTTAGACCTCTGTTTTAGGACAGCTACCCACCGTGCACGAAACCTGGAACCCTCCAAACCTCTTTTGGGCAGGGAGGGGACAGGGTTGGACCTTACATTTTCATGAGGAAGGCTGGATGGGAAGGAGGTACAAGTAGAGAACAGAGCAGAGGGCTGTATCTCTTATTCTTACACTGCGTGAACTTTGTTAGGGACGATGGCAACCCGTGAGCACATGCCGTGTGCAAACTTGGAAAATCGCACAGGCTTCGTGGACTGCCAGATGGGGTCCCTTTATAATTAACAGTGTTTCGTTCCACAGATGTCACCAGTAAGAGAAAATGTCTCTCGACAGAATGGTGACGCCAGTTTAATATTGGTGAGACAGTTTTTGTCAGAAGAGTGGCCGAAGGAAGCATAATGATAACCAGGTTAAATGATAAGGAGCAGGAAAATAAAGATGACAAAGTAAAGAGTTTACATTCACGTACCCTAATGGCAGAGAGCAACACTTAAACTAAGATAGCGAGGATTCCAGTGTGTATTTAAACCTCAAAATGCAGAGACTCAGATTTAGACAGGAAGTTGAACATCTGTTGTGTCACTAAAGCTGTCAGGAAGGCTGGTGATGGTCTATGGGACAAACCTGAGAATGAAAAGACTGTGGTCTGGGAACCTCTGCCCTCTAGATGCAGAGGCTCCACGGCCTCCCCGCCCCCGCGCCGGGAATCGCGTCCTCCAGGCCAGCAGCCAGGCTCTCACAGCTGGGACTCTGTTGTCCCTGGCTAAAGGGGCCATACCAGGCCTTCAGAAGAGTAGCCCTTGAGGGCCGCAGCGGGGAATGGAATGCGAACACCCAGAAGGACTGAACAACTTGCACCCTGATGTTTCAGACTCGTCTGAAAGACCACACATGAGGAACAAATGCTTGTTGAGCTCCCGTTCATTTGCATGTCAGGTCAATATTTTGGTTGTTTCACCGTAAGTCAGTGACATCTTTTCCATGGACAGGGTAACGGTGAGACGGTATTTGTTTTGACAGTCATTTGGCATATCCGTGTACTGCCTCCTTGTGTGAAAATGAAGTGCAGATGTGCTAAGACAGAAATGGCCACATACATTTTTAATAATGTTTCCAAGTTGATAAAACCCCTTCCCTCCAACTCCTAGGTGTCGTTTATAAAGAACGGGATTTATGAGAGTGACTGTGCGTGAATAACGCAAATAACTGTCTGTTCACCGTTGATTCGCTCACTTTTGTCGTCCCTTCTATGCTAAGCTTTCTTTCTGCTACTTTCTTTGTCACGAGAAAAGGATGATTTATGTTGTTGGTTTATCCCGTACCACCATCCTCACGCCATACTTAGTAGCATTTCTCTCGGTCACAATAGCAGCTATGGACGTGTACATTCTACTGTCAGTTTCTCTGTTCTTGACAGTAGCTTACAAAAATCTACATATTAGGCTAAATGTGACTTTTCATAGCATTGTTTTGCTGATGTTTTTTTCAAGTCAGTTTTTTTTCTACATGACATTTAACAGTTTTTTTATTGATTGATTTTAGAGAGAGGGAAACAGAGAGAGAAACACTGCTTTGTCGTTCCACCTATTCACGTGGTCATTGGTGACTCTTATATGTGCCCTGCCTGGAGGTCGTACCCACAACCTTGATGTATTGGGACAATGCTCCAAAAAACTGAGACCCCCAGCCAGGGCAGTTTTTCTGATAGTTTTCTGTTGTTCTTATTTGCATAAGAATAAGAGTTATGTCAGTACTTGTTATAGTAAAAGAGAGGGGATAAACAATTGAATAAAGATTTCTTGCTGTGCTCGAGTCCATTTAAGTGAGTAGAATTGAAAGCATGTAAGCATGGCACTTGAAATGCAGCCCAAGCTCACCTGTAAAGTGGGAAGTCTGCTCCCGTAGTGAGGCTATTGACACCACGTTACAGGTTTCCATAGCAGGAAGTGTAGACGTCACAGGTTTCCCTTCCATTTGCAGAATTGCCTGGCTTGGCCCTTCTACCTTTGGCAAGTGTTGAGTCACTTGACCTCCCGCTGCCTGGGACGGTTTCTGTTTTGGATGTGTAGAAGGATCATCGGTCATGGTGGCCACTCTTTGTTGCTAGCACTTGCTCTTTCTGGATTACCTAAAATCATTCATCCCCCACCACCTCGTTTGTGGTGGGAAGTACTACCTATTTCCACACTGGCCTTTCCAGGAAGCACTGCGTTTTCCTGCCAGCCTGGTGCCGTGTTTAAAACCCAGGGAGCTCCAACAGCCCTTCCTCGCTAGGCAGGCTGTGGACTGGCCTGTGGATGAGGAGAGAGACCTGGGTGGTGTCATTTTCTTCTGTTTTCAGGACTCTTCCCAGAGGTTTGATAGTTTGGGGTGGCACGTTTCCTCGTAGCTTTTTGCTTTCTCTCAGCATATAGCCCCCTGATAAGTGAACAGTGAGCTTCATAACTAAGTAGATAAGAAGATGCAGGTTGTGCCTTAGAATCTAGAGAACTCCTGAGCTGGCACAGCTGGGCCTGGCTTCACAGTTGGAAAGGGAAAGCTAAGGGGACTTGCTGGATTGCCCACTGTACGTCTGGGTGCCGTGGAATTCACCCCAGTTGACTGTGTTGGCTTGTTCCCAGGGCGGCAGCAGCAGCTGGATGACAAGCGCCTGGAGGACTACGTGAACGCCGACCACGACCTGTATTACAGGGCAGGCCGCTCCATGGAACCACCGTCCGAGAGGCCCGGTGAGCAGCGCCAGGCCGAGATGAAGCGCCTGTACGGGGACAGCGCTGCCAAGATCCAGGCGATGGAAGCCGCCGTGCAGCTGAGCTTTAACAAGCACTTTGACCGAAAGCGGCCAAAGTACTGGCCCGTCATTCCGCTGAAGTTCTGAACCCTGGTCTCCAGGCCCCCTTCTGGGATTCGCTTCTTCTTTGGCTTCTGTGTATTTTCTTGGGGAAATGGGACTTTCTACTGAGAAATCAGCATGTTCACCAAAGTGCCAGGGGGCCCATCATGGGGGTGATAATAATAAGTCAGGCATTTTTCAGCATGAGGGCGTGTACTCTAGTCAACCTGCGAGATTTCCTTTTGACATAAAATGATCAGTTCATCTGCATTACATTTTCAGTTCTTTGAAGTTATCGCATAGAGATACTGCTTAGTTGTTTTTTGTCGTTTTCTGCTTTCCTCTACATTTCCCCCAACTTAAATGCCTTAAAGGTGTCCGCTGTGGTCTCCTGCTGGCACTCCGTTCCCCCCGCTGACACTGACCCAAACATGCAGCCAGACGATGACCACGCCTCTCCCACGCAGAAGTGAGCATGCAGGTGCTGCAAAGGGGCCAGAGAGCTCGAATTGTTGGCTTTTGAGACCACGCGTTCTGTCTCGTGGCTACTCAGTTCTGCCCTGGCAGCCTGAACGCAGCCATAGATGATAAGTCAACAAGTGGGTATGGCTGTGTTCCAATAAAACTTAATTTATAAAAACAGGCTGTGGGTCAGATTTGGCCTGGGGCCGGTAGGGTGCAGACCCGTGGTCTAATGGATGAAACAACCTGTCTGACATTGTTCTCGCTCTCTTCACAGCGTTTGAATGTCACACAAAACTCAGGGCAAAGAACAGTCATTCCCAAACCTGCTCCCCTCTGCAGTCTGCTCTGTTGTCAGAACGGTATTATTGAACTCTTACTTTGTGTAGCAAATATCATTTTGGAAAGAGAATGCATTTCTGAGAGTGAAAATTTGAAGATTGATGGAACAGTCCACTTTAAAAAGCCAGCTGCCTTTTAAATAAGTTATTACGGTGTATTGCCAGGGTGAGCCTTGTTGACCTGAGAAGATTAGCACATCCATCAAAGGTTGGTGGAAAGATTTAGTATTGACATGTTTTTCCCTGAGAACACTTAGCTCCACATTTCAGCCCCTGCCCTGTGACAAATGCATTACTTTCATCAGCCCCAGGTGCTTGTTTTTCCAAGCCCTTGTTTTATTACTGGAGTTGCAATTTGAGCTTGGGTATTGCGGACCAAAATCAGTATTAATTTCCCCTGAGGTGACACATGACTAAAATTTCAAGTCTTTAGTAGTTCTCTCTATTTTTTTTTTTAATTTTAAACTCATATGCCTCAATAGAAAAGAGATGTGACTCAGGCACAAATGCAAATTAATTGTATTTGCAGCAGGTTCTTAGCTATTCGAGAGTGAAATGTTTCTCTTTACAAAATACTCGCCTACCGTTCCCCGAAGAAACCTCCATGGCGGTGCCACCCCAGCTGGCATTGTGGCTGTGGACTGCCGGTTCCTTTCACCTCTCAGCACTTTGTGTTCCTCACTCTTCAAGTCGGTCTTCCTAATTCCCCCACACGGAGTTCTTGTGCGGACCACATTGAGTTAGTGCCTGTGAAATGCAGTGCTGGCTGCACAGTAAATACTCAACGCATGTTGACACTTACTTATCCCCTGTCTTTAAAAATTGCCAAAGAGAGCCAATGGAAATCCTGGGTATGAAACTTCTTCCAGATACGGAGAAATGTTTCCCTGTCAGCTTTTCGGAGGAATGCATTGACTTCTTACATCTCATTCCCACCTGCCCTTCTTCCCACATGCCTCCTAGATAAAGTGTGATGGGGGACCTACGACTTATTCATTCATTTATTCAGCAAATACTCAAGTCCCTCCAGGTAGCTAAATCATAGTGTCTTCCCTCGGGGCACGTGCATTCTAGGAGAGGCAGACAGGTGTGTAAAGATAGCAATGGTGTATGTGCACTGCTGCACGCATACGCAGGAGCTGCAAGAACCTAGGAAAGGGTGACGAGGGTGGGGCTTCTCAGTCTCAGCACTTGATGTTTGGGACCCATCATTCTTTGTTCTTAAAAAATACATAGTATGGACACATATGTACTAAAATCGAGAAACTTGCATGCAACTGATTCATACACACCAGCTTCAGAATAGTGGGTAGTTCTCAGCAGGGAAGGGATTGGAGTGCCATGCAAAAGTGGTTTTTCTGTCTCTGATGTTTATTGTTTTTCTTACTTCATTTCTAGGGTTAATTGTTACATGAAATGTTAGTTTATCAAATGCTTATATACGGCTTACTGTGGGCTACATACTCTTCTAATTGCTTTTCAAATATTAAATTCTTTAGCAATCAGACCTATGACAGACCTATGAATTAGCTGTTATAAGTAGACAACCATTTTCCAAACCGTGAGATCAGGCATGTTCCAGAATGCAGATATTATAGCTAGTACTTTTAGTTCCATTCAGGTCAGGTTTTGTCATCAGATCCTTACAGTTAAGTCAGGTTAGGCTGCCAAAGAAATTATCTTTAAAAAACAAAAAATATCTTCTAGTTTCCAGAGCTTTGGGGATTTCAGAAAAGGAGTGAAGGAATATTATGATTTTTATAGATGAGGAACCTGAAGCACAGAGAAAGTAACCCACTGAACCAGACTCTCTTTCAGTGTGGGAAGCGGGTGTCAAACCCAGATATTCTGACTCCTAAACTCCCCACTTTTTACTGCTTTGCCCAGCTGACCTCAGTATGTATAAGACACACTGTGTCCAAGCATTGCGAGGAATCTGGAGCCACTTACAGCCCTCAGCAGGATTCCAGTACATTCCATGCTGGAGCAGGGGGTTAGGTTCTAGTCCTAGCTCTGCTTGAGAATGTCTGACTCTGGACAGTGCATTTGTACTTTTTGTCTGACTTTAAGAACCGAGGCTATAGCAACAAGAAGAAGAGGGATGCACTTGAGATACTGAGGAAATAGACATTCCATGGCTTAGCAGTTTGGGGCAGGTAAGGAAAAAGTCTAGGGTGGCTCAAGTTCCTGTCTTGGATGGTGGTTCCAGCCATTGAGGTAAAGAAAACAGTGGGAAAGTGGTTTGGGAAGAAGCATAATTCATTCTGTCTGGGACACAGTGAGTCTGAAAGGCTCACAGGACATCCAGTGACATCCTGTCAGTCATTGGATATTTGGGTTTGGAACTCCGGGTAGATGGTCTGCGTACATAACCCATAGACACAGACAACAGTGTGGCTGTGGCCAGAGGGAAGGGGGGTTGGGGCTGGGTGGAGGTGGGCAAAGGCAGTGGGGGGGGGGGGGGGGAATGGGGCCATCTGTAATAGTGCTTCAAAGCATAAGAGGTATCTGTGAAAGGAAGGAGAAATGACAAGGAAAACCAGGAGCTAGAGGTGTCTCAAAGGGGAAAAGTGGGACAACCAGACAATATGGCTTCTGCTGGGATGCATTAGGAAGTTGATATGAGCCCCAATGAAATGTCTTCACAAATATGTACATACATATATCTATATCAAATGCATTGCAAATGTTCTTTCAAATATGTATCTATATATAAAAGAATCTAGTTAAGTTACCCAAGATGAAACATAAAGAGAGAATCTTAAAAGCAGCAAGAGAAAAGGAGACTGTTACCTACAAAGGAGTGCCCATCAGAGTGTCGTCAGCTGATTTCTCAAAAGAAACCTTGCAGGCAAGAAGGGGCTGGCAAGAAGTATTCCAAGTCATGAAAGGCAAGGACCTACATCCAAGATGACTCTATCCAGCCAAGCTATCATTTAGAATGGAAGGGCAGATAAAGTGCTTCTCAGATAAGGTCAAGTTAAACGAGATCATCATCACCAAGCCCTTATTCTATGAAATGTTAAAGGAACTGATCTAAGAAATAGAAGATCAAAAAATGAACAGTAAAATGACAACAAACTCCCAACTATCAACAAATGAACCTAAAAAACAAAAACTAAGCAAACCACTAGAACAGGAACAGAATCACAGAAATGGAGATCACACAGAGGGTTATCTTTGGGGAGGTGGAGGGGGAGAACGAGGCAGGGGGAGGCACAGGGAATAAGAAGCATAAATGGTAGGTACAAAATAGGGGAAAGTTAAAAATAGTGTGGGAAATGGAGAAGCCAAAGAACTTACATGTACAACCCACAGATATGAACTAAGTGGGGGCGGGAATGCTGGAGGGACGGGGGTGCAGTGCAGAGGGCGATAAAGGGGAGAAAAAGAATGGAGTAACTGTAAAAGCATAATCCACAAAATACACTTTTTTTTTAAAAAGTGTATGTAAGTACCAATTTACATGAAGTTCAGGGTGTAGACTAACATTTTAAAACATACTAAAGATACAATCAACCAAATCTAGAATGAGGGAAATTTGATAGGACAGAAAACCCAGTTTGAAATGGACTTTCAAAAAGTGCATGTTGGCGAGGAGGTGATAGCAAAGGGAAGAAGAACTGTCATAAAATGTACTGTGTAGACTTCGTGTGGATTGTAATTTGAACAAAGTAATTATTTAAAATGTGAGGGGATTTGAATGGGACCGTTAAGAGGATATTGAAAAATCATTAACTTTGTTAGGTGTAATGAGTGTTTTGTGCTTATGTTTTCTTCTTTAGTTCTCATCTGAACTCTTTATGGTTGTGCTCGTATGCTGTCTTGAGTTTCCCTTTAAAGGATTCCAGTGACAGAGCATGGGAGAGGTGACACTTGAAACAAGATCAGCAAAATGTTGAAAATTCTTGGAGCTGGGAGCTGGAGGTCTGGGGGCCCCTTATGCTCTTTTCTCTAGCTTTGTTTATGTTTGAAAATTCCATAGTAAACTTTTAGAAAATGAAATGGAATTTGAAGGAAAGAGATTAATAGTATTGTCGAAGAAAGGCCTGGTAAACCAAGAACAGAAAAGGAGACTTTGGCCCGACAGCCGAGAGACCACTGTACTGGAAAGGACCTTAAAGCAATCTCAGTGTGTAGGTGGGGAAGGAAACCAAATTTTACATCCAAAGCTAAGATGGGTGTGTGGAAGGACTGGGGAACGTCAGAGGGACACTGGAGCCAATTTGAAAGAGCTCCCAGCCCGGTGGCCCGAAAGGGGCAATTTGAGCAAGAAACCAATGTAATATCAGAGTGTAACCCAAAGTATGAAAGAAATCCAAGTCCATACTGACAAATGATTGAATAATAAATGGAAAGAAGAGACTCATCTTCCTGACAGAAGAATTCCAAATAGTATCTGTCGCTAACTGTCCCCTGTTAGGAGGGTCTCCTTATCTTCCCTCCCCCACTGAGTAGAGGCTAAATGAGCGACTCACTTCCACAGAACAGAGTATAGAAAGGGGAAAATCACTTTCAGTGGAAAACCCTGGCAGACCATGTCATTTAAGTGCTCAAGGCTAACATCACTGGTGATAAATTCCATGGGCAATGTGCTACCTGCTGTGATCTGATGTGAGGAGAAGGGCCCTTCACCTGTTGTAATCTCCAAACCCATCGCTGCAGTCTGATCATGAGAAAAGCATCAGATAAACCTGAACTGAGGGACCTTCTAGAGAAAACCTGGCCAGTATTGTTTAAAACCCTCAAGGTCATGAAAAGCAAGGAATATAGAAAATGGCACAGAAAAGACTAAGCAGACATGATGAGTAACGACAATGTGGCCCCCTGGATTGGATCTTGGAACAGACAAAGGACATTAGTGGGAAAAGTGAAATCCAGATAAAGTCCATAGTTTCCTTTCGTGGGAATGGGCCAGCGTTAATTTCCTAGTTTTGATACATACACCACAGTTGGGAAACTGGGCAAAGGTGCGTAGGAGCTCTACGATCTTTGCAGTGTTTCTATACATCTAAAATAATTCGAAAATAAAGTTTTGAAATAAAAATAGAAATTTGATATTGATTTTGCTAACTGGATTTATATGTAACTCTTGTTCCGCCTTTAAGAGGGGGAGATATATTTTTATTTCTCTACAGAAGGAATTTACAAAGCCTTTTTTATGCTTTTGAGTGCCATAGAATTTGACACCTCAGGCACCAGAACGGTGAGGGTGAAGGGGAAGTGAGTAAGGACCCAGCCTTTGTTAGCACCTAATGTGTACAGCGCTGCGCAGTTTGCACGTTACCTGCTTTGTTTCCCCGAACAACCCAATGAAGCAGGATCCCCAGTTTTCTGATGAGCAAACTGATTCAAAGTAAGAAGAAATAACACGCCCAATGGCAGGGGGTCGGGTGGAAAAGGCAAGTGACAGCGAATGGGTTCAGGCTTTCCTTTTGAGGGGATGAAAACGTTTTGGAATATAGAGGTGGTGGCTGCGCAACACGGCGAATGCACTAAATGCCACTGAATTGTTCACTTTAAAATAGTCACTTTTGTGTTATATAAATTTCCGCTCCATGAAGAAAAAGGGTAACAATAAAAAGATGGGGAAGCTATGGTCTAGTGTTTCAGGGTTCTTGATAAGGATACTCAGCGCACAGTTCCAGCAAACCGGCAGCTGCCATTGCTGCGGTTCTGTCTTCAGCTTCACGAGGTTTCCATTGGCCAAAGCCGTGCTGAGTCGTCTCCCAGTTTGAAGCAGTCAGCGAATAACAGCAAGGCAGATCCACCAGACATGGACACCTGATTCCCATGGCGAATACGGTAGCACTGTCTTAGCTGGTGGGGCCGCTTTCTGTGTCACTACATGCACATGCCCAGCAACACAAATTGGAATAGAATGAAACCTGTCCCTGTTGGCAGAGTCACCCCAAAGGAATGGGGGAGATCAGTAATCATCCCAAGCTGGGGTGCTAATGAATTATCTCAAAACCAAGTGATAATTGATGTCAAGTGAAAGCACTGTGCACACATTAAAAGACGGAGTGATTGAAGAAATAAAGTACATTTGAAACCTTAAAAAAACCCTGTAGTCTAGGGATGGGAGGGAAACCTGCAGAGTGATGGATAGAAATCATGTGGTGTGTAGTATTTCTCAATTTTTTTTGTTTTGGACCAAAGGACAGTTATCCCACTAAACAGGCATTAGTACATGACAGAACACTAAGGATACTCCATAGCACACAGTCTGAGAAACACGTTTTCATTGAATGAGTCCTCATTTTAACAAACAGAACAATGCCAGAGTCTTACGTGGCTCCGGGTGTCATAGAAGCCACTCGTGTGGCTTCAGGACATTGAGAAAAGAGAAGGATCAGAGACCAGTTTGAGGAGAAGCTGTATTTGGGCTCAGTCTATTCCTAGAGAGGATAGATCTGGCAACATACAGATGGCATGGACACACACTCCGGGTAGAACTACCAACAAAAGGCAGAATACGTGGTTGTGTATGGGAAATAGAATGTACATCCACCTGTCAGACTCCCAAGGTCCTCAGACCTGGCTGCACATTGGAGTCCCTTGGATCCTTCTCTAGCCAATCAAAATCACTGGAGTAGGGGTTCAGGCACCACGAGTGTTTTTAAAGCTCTCCAGGTAATTCAGGGTGCAGCCAGGACTGAGCTGTTCTCGAATATGGTGTCGGAGTGTACCGATGTTCACATCGGGGTGTGGTGTTACACACTGCCTTTCAAACTTCAGCATGTGTAACAGACGCGGGGGGAGCTTGCTGATACACAGATTCATGGGCCCTCCTGTAAGATTCGGATTCGGTAGTGTGAGGTGAGGCCCAGGAACCTGCCTTTCTATTAGGCTCCCAGGTGATGCTGATGCTGCTGGTTCATGAACTTCACGTTGACTAGCACTGGCGGCAGCAATGTGACAACAATAAAGGAACAGTAAAGAAAGGTTTGCAAATAGCATGCCTCCTTAAAGTGTAATCCACAAAAGTGACTTCAAGTGCTCGAATGGGAGACAATGTGGTGGCGTTTCGGCAGCAAATATCCCACAGCTCTTCAACCCCCA
The DNA here is from genome assembly GCA_007922815.1 of Macrotus californicus. Taxonomy (NCBI): domain Eukaryota; kingdom Metazoa; phylum Chordata; class Mammalia; order Chiroptera; family Phyllostomidae; genus Macrotus; species Macrotus californicus. Next base: position 11,711 of record VMDR010010024.1, on the reverse strand, counting down.
CACCAAGTGCATCGCCATGAGAAGGTCATAAAGACCTGGGCTAGAGTAATGGGATTACGAAGGAGACTTATGACCCAGAAGCATGGGAAAGGGCCAGTTTATGAAGGGCCTTCCCGGCTAGACTATGAACTCTAAGCAACTGCAAGATCTCTCTACAAAGGCCTGGACTGAACAAAGCCATTTTTCAAGAAGAAGACATTTGCAGTATTTGTTCGAAGGTGATACAGTAATGAGAATTAATGGGGCTTGACTACAGAAGTGGCAGTGGAGCTGGAGACAGAAGACAGATGTGAGAGATGGGGCAGAAACAGCAACTCGATGGAGCTTCCAGGGGCTCAACCAACCAACTCTTCTCTTTGTCTCCTCCGGCCAATCCATTAGAAGTGCAGTCGGCGTTGCCGACTTCTCACATTCCCACTGTTGCCTCTGTGTCCAAAGCACCACCCTCTCTCACCTGGATTCGTTCAGTGGCTTCCTAACTTCCTTTGCCCTCCTACAATTTATTCCCAGCACAGAGCCTACAGAGATGCTTCTAAATCATAAGCCAGGTTACAGCACTCTTCTGCTCCTGTCTCATTTATAGTAACAGCTCGTCCTTACAGTGGGTGGCCTGAAGGCATGGCAAGACCTGATCCCCCGTTACCTTTCTGACTTTGGGTCAGTTTACTTGCCCACTCTCATTTTCCTCCAGCCCCGCTGATCTCTTTTGAGGACCTTGCTACTCAGAGTCGCCGTGGTTAGTCCCTAGACCAGGGCATCCGCATCATCTGGGAGCTCATTAGAAATAGTGTCTCACTTCCACCCCAGACCTACTGAGTCAGGATCTGCATTTTAACAAGACCCTCAGGGGTTCCTCGGCACCAATAAAGGGGGAAACAGTGATCCAGAACAGCCGGGTACACTGCTGCCCCCAGGATTTCGCACTCACCATTTCTCTACCCGGACAGCTTGCCCTCTAAATAGCCACATAAATCACTCTCTCCCTCCTGTATTCACATTCCACCTTCTCAATGTTCTACTTAAAATTACAGCCCCCTCCACCAGGAGGGCAGTCATTAACCCCTCTGTTGCCTTTATTTCCCCCATGACCCTTACCAGCACCTGCAAATGGTGGTCTCTGGGAAGTGCAATCAGGTGTGGAATGATGGGGTCTGGACTATGGATTCTTTGAGCCTAAGTCTTGCAGGATTATTTGACTTTTAAAGTACATGCATGTATACCTTCTATTTGTTTGTTTATTGGGATTAAACACTGCCAGCCCTGGCTGATGGGGCTCAGGAGTTTGAGTGCTGGCCTGCAAACCAAAGGGTCGCCGGTTTGATTCCCAGTCAGGGCACATGCCTGGGTTGCAGGCCAGGTCCCCAGGAGGGGGCATGCAAGAGGCAACCACACATTGATGTTTCTCTCTCTTTCTCCCTTCCTTCGCCTCTCTCTAAATATAAGTAAATATCTTTTCTAAAAACTACCTTAGTCTAGTTCCACATGTAACGAGAATGGGACTCAGCACTGCATCCTAACAAATAAAAAGCTGAACAGACTGAAAAGTCAACAACTCTTCTACGCTCTGTGACAGGGGAGGACACAGAGGAAACTGCTGCCCCCAAGACCGGAGAGCAGGGAATACAAGGAGCTGTGGCTTACCACAGTGGAGCCTCGGAGCTGAAAGCACCGTGGGAACCAGCACTGGGGCAGGAAATGGGAATGGTGAATGACATATTGCTGGATGCCCAGTGTGGACAACTCTGAGACTTAAAAGCTCAGGGGGTCCCAGTCACACGGGGTCCCTACAATATTGTGACATTTCTCTGCAGGAGCTTGACCACATTCCCACGGTAAGCATTGGGGGAGGAAAATCCCCTCTGGTTTCCACAGAGGGAGAGGAAAAGGAACCATTTTAAACTGTCTCAGAGCACTCTGTTCTTAACCAAGCCTGCCCTCAGATGAAACCAGTTAACCAGAGCCTAACGTGCTGGGTTATTATCAAGGCCTAACTGACCCGAGGGAAGGGAAAGACCCCCATCCAGCCCACTGGTTCACCCAAGGGGTGGGAAGGGCAGACTGGAGCACTTGTGCAGCACACAGCGCAGAGGCACAGGTCACTCGGAGACAGGCCCAATCTCAGGGCTACAGAGCTCCTGCCCTCCCCACACCCAGCCCACGTTGCTGCAAGCCCATGGACAGCACTTCCTCAGTTTACCTGGTCCATCATGTCCGCTACCAAGAAAACATTAGAAGGCGTACCAAGAGGCAAAAAACAATTAGAAGAGACAGAGCAACCATCACAGCCAGACATTCCAGGGACATTGGAGTGATCAGAACTGGAATTTAAAACAGTGGTGATTAACATGCAAGGGCTCTGAAGGATAAAGTAGACAACGTGCAACAATAGATAAGCAATGTAAGCAGAGGGGGAAATGCGAAGAAGGAACAAAAGGTAAATGCTAGAGATCAAAAGCATCACAAGAGAAACGAAGAATGCTTTTCATGGGCTGATTAGTAAACTGGATACGGCTGAAGGAAAACATCTCTGAGCTGGAGGATATATGAATGGAATCATCGCACACCAACACTCAGACAACAAAGACTAAAAAAACCCAGGACATAGTATCCAAGGAATGTGGGACGACTGTGAAAGGTGTAACAGACATAATGGGAATACCAGAAGAAGAAGAAAAAGAGAAAGGTACTGAAGAAATAGTTGAAACAATGACATTTTCCCCAGATTAATATCAGATGCCAAAGAGATCCAGGAAACTCAGAGAAACCAAGCAGAATAAATGCCAAAAAAACAAAACAAAACAAAACCCTGCACCTGGGAATATCATTTTCAAATCACAGAAAGTCAAAAGATAAAGAAAAAGTCCTGAAAGAAGCCAGAGGAGAAGGCACCTTAGCTACAGAGAAACAAAGACACGAACTCCTTCCAGATTCTCCTCAGCACCACGTAAGCAAGAAGAGAGTGGAGTTAATATTTGAAGTAGGGAGAGAAAACAAAAACCCACCAACTTAGAGTTCTGTACCTGGTGAAATTATCTTTCCAGTGTGAAGGAGGAATAAAGACTTTCTCAGACAAGCAAAGATTGAGGGACGTTGTTGCCAGTAGACCTCCCTTGCAAGAAATGTTAACAGAAGTTCTTTAAGAGGGAAGGAAAATAAGAAGTCTGAAACTCAGATCGACATGAAGGAAGATCAGCGAAGAAGAAATAAGTGAAGGTAAAATAAATACTTTCATCTTATTACTTTATTCTTCATTTCAAAGTTTGGTCATTTTGAGGCAATTTCATTGTTTCGGGTAGTATGGTTGGATATGGTAAGTGATTCATTTCCATCCTGAAGAAAACATAGCTTCTATCTTATGTAATTTTACCAAATTCAAACATGACTCTGATGGTCTTTTCAAAAACATTTTTCTTTAACATGATACGATTTTTCTTCTGGAACATTTTTTTTAAACCTTCAACTAGTTTGGGAACATTTGCCTATTTGCCCATGGCTCTGGGCCCACCCTTTCGGAACATTTATCCCACCTGAACTGAAAATCTGTATTCTCCCAGCTGGTGGTAGGAGGTAGAGGAGATCACAGAGAAACGAAGAGCAAGGAAGCTTTGTAAACTACTTCCAAATCTCTTCATTAGTATGCTATGATTCCCCCAGCTTCTGCAAAGTCAGACATGCAAGACAAGTAGTTGGCCAAAAAAAGCAGGATTCTAACTAGCGTAAAAATAGGTTGTGAATAAAATAGAAACTCTGTAGGAAAGAGAATTGGGTTATGCTTTACATTCCCACTCCTGCTTTAAGGTATCTGTATATAAGTGCAAGGGGGACTTACAGTTGGTCTCCCCCAAGTAAAAATTGAGGACGTCTGAGTACATTCATTATGCACAGTTACAGGTATGGTGCTTGGGGAAGTGCTGCAGCATGTCCCACAACAAGGGATGGTGCTCAGCTACTTATAGAGCAGAAAGCAAAACCCACCACTTACTAGTAGGTCTTGTTAACCTGTCCAGCGACCTCTTTTGGAAGCTAAATTCCAACACTGGTCTTACTTTAATTTTGGTTTTTTATTTTTTATTTTACTTTTTAAAAAGTTTTAAAAATATTTTATTGAGATAAAATTGACATATAACATTGTATTCGCTTTAGGGGTACAACATAATAATTTGATATATGTATATATTCTGAAATGATCATGACAATAAGTTTAATTAACATCCATCACAACACATAGTTACATTTTTTTCCTTGTGATGAGAGCTTTTAAGAAAACTCTCTTAACAACTTTCAAATATAGAATATAAATTGTTAACTGTAGTGTCCATGCTGTATATTATATCTTCATGAATTCTTTACAACTGGAAGTTTTTACCTTTTGACTACCTTCATCCTTTTGCCCATCCTCCAACCCCTGTCTTTGGCAAACATGAATCAGTTCTCTGTGTCTATATTTTGGGTTTTTTGTTTTTTGCATTTCACATAGAAGTGACATCACCTGGTATTTATCTTTCTCTGTCTGGCTTATTTCACTCAGCATAATGCCCTCAAGGTCCCTGCATGTTGTTGCAAATGGTAGGACTTCCTTTTGGTGGCTGAATAATATTCCATTGTACATTTGTATGGCATTTTCCTATCCATTCATCTGTTTATGGACACATAAGTTGTTTCCATGTTCTGACTACTGTGAATAGTGCTGCAGTGAACATAGGAGTGCAGATATCTCTTCAAGACCCTGTTTTCATTTCCTTTGGGTATATACCCAGAAGCGGGATTGCTGAATCATATAGTGGTCCTGTTTGTCATTTTGGAGGGACATCCTGTTCACAGTGGTTGTACTAATTAACAATCCCACCAACAGTGCACAAGGGCTGTTATTTCTCTACATCCTCACCAACACTTGTTGTTTTTTGTCTTGATAATAGCCATTCTAAATGATGTGAAGTGATATTTCATTGTGGTTTTGATTTGTAGTTTCCTGACGATTAGTGATGTTGTGCACCTTTTCATGTACCTGTTGGCCATTTGTATGTCTTCTTTGGAACAATGTTCCTTCAGATTCGCTGCCCATGTTTTAACTGGACTGTTTGTTTTCTATGAAGTTGCATGAGTGCTTTATAGATTTTGAGGATAAAATCATCCCAATATCAGATATATGATTTGCGAATATTTTCTGCCATTCCTTAGGTTGCCTTTTCGTTTTGTGGATGGCTTCTTTTTCTCTGCAGAGCTTTTCAGTTTGATGTAGGCCCATTTATTGGTGTTTGCTTTGTTGCCTTTGCTTTTGGTGTCAACTCCAAAGAAATCATTGCTAAGAACCAATGTCAAGGAGCTTATCCACTATGGTTCCTCTTAAGAGTTTTATGGTTTCAGGCCTGACATCCAAGTCTTTAATACATTTTCAGTTGATTTTCGTGTATGGTATAAGGTTATTTTACTTGTTATTTTTATTTCCTACTTTTTTTTCATTCTTAATCGATCTAACAGATAACAGTTTGTTCAAAATAATAATAGCGAAAATGTATTCAATTATGTATGCTTGTGTATATTTCTTAGGTGTGTATATATGCTATGTGTGTATGTATGTATATGCTTATGTATGCTTACATATAAGTGAAATGAATGACAGAAAGGATAGAAGAAACAAGAGGGACGAATCAGAAACTTTGTTTTGATAAAGTACACTATCCCTGAAGTACCACAGCATTATTTGAAGTGGCCTTGGATTAGTTGTAAATGTATATTGCAAACTGTAGAGCAACCGCTTAAAAAAGTTTTTAAAAATATATAATTGATGTGCTAAAAAAGGAGAGAAATGGAATTATATAAAATGCTTAATAAAAAACACAAAAGGCAGGAAAAAAGTAAAAGATAAAAATAGGAACGAAAAGTCTAAGAGAAGAGAGAGGCACAAATTACTCATAGCAGCAATGAAGGAGGGCACTTCACTGTGGAGTCCATGGAAATTAAAGGGAGAGTAAAGGAATACAGTTGACTCTTGAACAACACAGGTCTGAATTGTGCAGGTCCACTTATACGTGGATTCTTTTCAGTTGACCTGAGCTGTTCCAGGCTCAACTGTACTATGAACAACTCTGTGCCCACACATTTGATAACCTAGATGAAATGGACCAATTCCTTGGAAGACATGATATTCCGAAACTCACACAAGTAAAACCAGATGATCTGAATAGGCCTATATCGATGAAAGGAATTGAATCAATAGTTGATAACCTTCCAAAACAGCGCCAGGCTCAGAGGGGTTCCCTGGCCAATTCTAAAAAACATTTAAGGAAATTATATCAAGCCTTTACCATCTCTTGCAGAGGACGGAAACAAAAGGAATACTTCCTAACTCATTCCATGAGGCCAGCATTACCCTGATACCCAAAACCAGAACAAGAAAGACAGTACAAGAAAAGTACCATCATACTCCTTGATATTCACCCAAAGGACTTAAAAAGTTATGTCCACACAAAAACCTGCACATGAACATTTATAGCAGCTTTATTCATAATTTCCAAACTTGGAAGCAACCAAGATGTCCTTCAGTAGGTGAGTGAATAAATAAACTGTGGCACATCCAGACAATGGGACACTATTCAGTGCTAAAAGGAAATGAGCTGTCAAGCCATGAAAATCCATAGAGGAACCTTAAATGTGTATTATTACATGAAAGAAGCCAATCTGAAAAGATATGTACTGTGTGATTCCAGCCATGTGACCTTCTGGAAAAGGCAAAGCTATGGAGACAGTAAACAGATCAGTGGTTTGTGGGATGGGATGGGGAGAATGAATAGAGCAGAGAGGATACTCTCTGATAATACATATTAGTTGTAAATGTATTACTCTGTGTATCAGAGAGTATGTATTGTCACAGAGGGCAGCAAAATGCTGTATGATATGATAACAATACATATATAATCATACATTTGTCCAACTCTATTGAATGTATACTACCAAGAGCCACCCTAAGTAAACTGTGGACTTTGGGTGATTATAATGTATCAACGTAGGATCATCATTGATTTTTTTAAAGAATGTGCCACTCTAGTGAGTGGTGTCGATTGTGGGGGAGGCTATGCATGTGTGGGAGCAGGGGAATATCAGAAATCTCTATCTTCCTCTCAATTTTATTGTATACCTACAACTTCTTTTGTAAAAAATAAAGCCCTTTAAAAAACTGCCAGAGAGCAGACCCCAAATTGAGAACTCCTGGTTACAGCAGAAGCTAGAAAATGGACAAACCCGCCGCTACGCCACTGCTCAGGCTATAATGAGCTCAGGCATTGAGTGCCATGGCAACAAGGAAGAAGAAACAGCCTGCAGGTTCAGTGACTGTCAAAACCATGAAGTAATGAGCTTATCCAACTGCGGAATGTCCATGTCTAGTGACTTGTAGAAGGAGAAGAAAGGAAGGCACCTGGTTGGTTGGATGTCCAAAGGCATGTGTGGCTCATCAGTGCTGTGCACAGATATTTCCAGTCCTCCTTCCAGACAGTCTAGGATGGCACTTGAGTGTACCCAAGCCACCTGACTTGCTTTGACCAATGAAATGCAAGCAGAGGCCTTTAACAGCCTATGCACAGTTTTCCTTCCTTTCTCTGAGCCCCAGCAATACCAGCATTTGGATGTGAGGGCCAAGATGGCGAGCCCCATCAGGCTACATGAGCGAGGACATGGCGATCAGCATCCAATTTTCCATGTGGTAGAATAGTCCCACAAGGGACACGTAGTATGAGCAAGAAACACACCTTTGTTGTTTAAAGGTGCTGACATTTTAGAGTTGTCCCCACAGGCCAACACAATTTCTCCTGACTGGTGCAGGGAGGGAGAGCTGAAGTGGGAGATGCAGTTTTTGAAAGTCGATCAAGATGAGGCTTAGTAAGCACAGTGGTGCCATCTCTACATGGAAATCATAACTCAAATTGATAGGATGCACCCTCTTGCTGAAGGGCTGCAAGTAGCCCACAGATATGCTTTGTTTGGCCAGGAGAGTGTTTGTTTATAAGTTTAAACCTGGAAGATGGGAGTGTAATTTATTCCCCTCTTAGCTATAGTCCTCACTACTCCTTATTACTGACAGCAGCCTCACTTGACTTGGGTACATGCCCACGTAGCATTTGGGTTTATCCCCGCCCCCAACACCGCACCCATGGTCCATGCATCTAACCCATTGAGAGAGGTTAGGATAGGCATTACCATTCTCACCTAACAGAAAAGAAAACACAGGCCCTGAGAGATCAAGAGCCTTCAACGATGACACAGCAAGTCAATGGCTGAACTGGGGCCTGAACCCAAGATTCCTGATGCGTCTGTGCAGCGCAGGCTGTGAATGCCCTACCCTGGTGACAGCTGCCTTCAGCTACTGCAGTCATCCTAGGAGGTTAACTCATTGATTGCATATCCTATTGTCTAAACAGCCCACACACTGCCCAAGTTCATCACCAAGCAAATTCCCACTTATTTTAACAGGAAAATCACACCATGCTGAAATGCCTTGTTGAGATCTCTGCAGTCTCAACCAACAGCTTGCTTTTTAAAGCCCTAAGCTCAACACAAATCTTTGCATTCTTTCAGCCAAGCCATTGCAGCTCTTTTTCTTTAAGCCTGAACGTTTTCGTGATAAAGACAGCCAAGTGGACAAAATTCAAGGAACGACCACAACTAAATATCTCCGGGACAGTACTGTTAAGTACAAAAACCAAAGTGCAGAGAAGTGTATACGGAATGATCCCATTTGTATAAATTAAAAAAAGAAAGAAATGTGTTACATGTACTTATATTTTTATATGCAAAAATGTCTCTCAAGATATGTGTGAAACATTATGGTGGTGTCTGGAAAGCCTACTGGGGGTCAGCAGCAGGAGCGGGCTGAGCACTGGGCCCTGCCAACCCCAGCCTCTGCCTTGGTGACTCGGCCTGAAGGGTCTCCCTGGCCTTTTTGACCCATGCTCTGGACAGGTGGAAGTGCTCAAGAGTTAACTCTCCTGGGGGCAACCCGCAGTCAATGACTAATGGGGATTGGAGAAATGCACCAAGTCCTTTATCTGTTGGGCAGGATGATTCTGAGATCATCAGTGTGTGCTCTATGCTGATTCTCTGAGTTCCCTGGTCAGTTGGCACCCACGTTCCTGCACTGTGGATATGCTCTTTTTTGGCTGTCCCCTGGTCTGTGACAAAAGGATCTCAGGTAGCCAGGTTTGAACACTACAGTGTTTGCCATGTGTCTGAGAGAGGCAGAAGTAGACAGTGTCTTAGGGAACTACACAGAAGTTCCCAGAACAGATCCTTTAAAAAAAAAACTATTTAAAAAAACACTGCATTGCACAAATTTGTTTACATTTCAACAAAGCCCAATAAATACTTTGTTGTGGATTGGCACTGGTTCTAAGGACCAGTGTTTGGGAACAACACATGGAGGACAGATCCTAGTAATCAATTTCCGGCTCATTGTGGCAGTGACTGTTGGTTGTCCTCCAATATTCAATCTTCCTTCTTTCATAGTAATAGAGACCCTGATTTTTATCTGGTCACGTGGAAAGACTACATTTCCCAGACTCATTTGCAGTCTGGTGTAGCCACGGGACTATGTAGTGGCTAATGAGATGTGAACAAAAGTGTCCCGTCGCTGTTTCCAGGCATCTCCCTTAAAAGACAGCTGGCATATGCCATTGTGCAATTTTCTCCTTCTTCACTTCCTCTCCTACTGCCCAGAATTCTGATGTGGTGACTGGGGTCCTGTCCTTCTCTTAGACCACAGATGGAAGGTCACAAGCTGGGGATGGTGGCTCAGTGGGATGAAAGGAGTCTGGGTCCTTGAGGACTTTGTAAAGTATGACAGCCACAGCAGCTCTGGACTCCTCTGTCCTGACTTCTACATGGGAGAAATAAATTTCTATCTCCTTAAGCTACTATGATTTGGAGTCTTTATTACCTACACTTACACCTGATCCTTTCTGACTTGTGCCGCCACCAGCAATACTGTGAGAAAGCCCCATGTCAAGATGGTCAGGACCGGAGTTATCCAAGATGGAAGACAGCCATGGCAACTTCCTCCCATCACTGGCTTACATCCTCAGCCCACTCCATCGCATTTATAATAATTTGCTTTGTCTGGCTTTTCCATTTCCCAACGTGTAGTCATATTTCTTTCTACTTTCTGTTAGGACCATTTCATGAGCTATTTCAAGATTTTTTCTTTAAATACAGTAAAAATAGAAGTACTTACCATTATAAACAACACAATTAACACAGGATCTCATTATACCCCTATATGAAGTCAAAAGCAAAGGGGTGTAAGAATCAAGTTTCTAAAGGGAAACCATGAAAAGCATTAGTGTTCTCTCTTCTATGGCTCCTTGCACTTTCCCAGGGGTGAATGGTGCCCCTGTGCATGTGTCTCCATATGGCGGACACGCACATCTGTTATTTCTGTTTCAGAATATACTGGGTCTCTCTGGGTCACCAAAGGCCATTGTTGCCCATGTTATGAAGAGAAGAATATTACTTCATCATGAGCATTTTCCAGTACACAGGACTTTCCTGTCATCTTTCCAGAAAAGTTTTGTGTCCTAGTTAGAAAAGCAAATTGCTGACACAATATTGTATACTTTATATTTAGTTTTGTTTCACATGAGGGAACAAATGTCCTGAGCAGATATAACCACAAGATATCCATTCCACAAGTTGGGCATTGTTTGAGTCTTTCACATTAATCTTTTAGATTATACAAAGAACTTAAAGAATGAAGTCAATCCATAGAAATAAGAATCATTTGTGGAGTTTAAGAGCCTTGTAAATTGCAACCCTTTGTCCACTCAAGTTCAAAACCAAATAAGAAATAAATTCAGGGCTGCAACCAATGGAGATGGAAAGATCAACTTTGTTATTGATAAGATGATTGAAGAATGTGACCTTGACTCTTGGCCAAATGGAGTTCCCAATACATTCCCACTGACTTGAGCTTAACCATGGGGCAGTGCCCATCTCATAAATCCTTGTATATTAGAGGAGCGGGGGTGTGGAAAGAAGCTGCACTTGTCTACCTGTCCTTTCCCCTGCTGCAGGACACCCTGTTCCTGCCCCGCCTCCATCTATTAGGACTTACTCCTTAAGGCTGACTGTTGTTTGCATGTACTATAGCTTATATCACATAATCATGTATAAGATCCCAGGTCATTCATTAAATGGCTACAGAGTATTCCATCAATGAAGGCAGAATAGTTTATTTAACCAGTGTTTCCTTATTATTGGATAATTAGGAGCTTAACTTTTAGTAGAAACAATGCTACAATGCATATCCTTGAATATACATCTTTCGCTTCTCTCTGTAGTACAAATTTCTAGATGTGGAATTGCTGGATGAAACAGCATGTCCAGCTTGAATTTTCACAGATATTGTCAAAGAGCTCTGCAAGGAAGTCACTTGAAATGGCCCTCCCCCAACAGTGCCCATTTCCCTGCCTTGCCAGTGGTAGCTATTAAGAAATTGTTGGATTTTTGCTAGGTTGATATTTTTTTAAATGTATTTTCTTGATACACTTTAACTTGTAGTTTTAAAATTATACATGAAAGTGAGCGTTTGGCCACTATTGGTCGTTGGAATTTCTTGTTCTGAAAACTACTTATTCATGTCCTGTCACATTTTTTTCTGTTAGTTTCTATATCTTTTTCTGATTGATTTGTAAGAGCTTTTTGTAACTTTAGGAAATCAGTCG
>VMDR010010023.1:0-31868 GCA_007922815.1 Macrotus californicus | reverse complement strand
GGAGAGGGCGAAAGCAGGAGGGCGGAGGAAGGGAGGAAGAGAGAAAAGGGAGGGCGAGTAGGAGAGAGAGAAACTAGAAAGTGGGGGAGGCAACCAAAAAGGGACCATGTCCCCATTGCAAAAATGCATCTGGGCCTGGCTCCTTTCTGGGGAGAGGACAGAGCCCCGGAAACCGCCACGTCCTGCCTCTAGCAAAGGGCAGCCTGGTCACCAGAGCTGATCTGAAGCTCAGCTCGGCTGTTTGTCATGTGTGGTCTGATGTTAGTAGCTTCATATCAATGTTTAATTTCTTGTTCCAAGAATAGATGTGTGTGATAAGTAATTGGAAGAATATATGTAAATCAACTACTGAACTACCAGGACTTATAGGAAGCACTCAGTAAACAGCAGCTGTTGCTTTATTAGTGTTAATAAAACACCATCAGGAGCTCAGTAAATATTAGTTAAGTTAATACAGAAACTCTTCTTCCTCTCCTGTCCTTCCTTCTTCCTGCTGACTCATGTAATCTCTGAGTCCCCAAACTCAAATTTCAGGTGAGTTTGTTTCAGGCTGTATGTTCTATTGAACTGCAATTTTAGGCCTTTGTAGACTCTATTTGGGAGACACAGAGGGATACATTTAAAGTTCTAAATAATGTAAACAATTACAGTTTTAGATGAGGAACCACTTCTGAAATAACAATTGCATTTATAATGGCTCATACTCCTACAGAGAAATTGTTTTTTAGTAGTTTCTCCTACAACATCCTGCCCGACCAGAGCCCCTCAATCCACGAGGGTGGGAGCAATGACTTTGGTTTCTTTCGTCCCATCGTTGGTGACCAAGAAGACGACATTGGAAGATCCCCAGCTCCCTCAGCGTCTCTGTGGAGTTAAGGACAGGTGGGCAGCCAGAGCATGTCCCCTGTCTTCCTGCCCCCAGTTAGAACACCGTGGTCAGGAAATCCATTTCAGAACATTTACACAAACACTGAACTAAATTCAGAACTTTCAAGTTTGTGCAGGACTGAAGGGAACAGGAGGCTATTTCTGATTCTCAGTGAAACAAAGGGAGAAAGAAAAGGTGAAATGTTTTCCTTCTAATAAGAAAACTTTTTCCTCAAGTTGCTAGTCTGCCTGAACCTGAATTGCATGTAAGTTTTAAGCAGAGTACATATCAGTGATTCCCAACTTTAGGTTTATAATACCTCGAGGTCCCTCTGGTATTCTTAAGAAGATTTCTTTTATTTTCCAAACAAAATTAATGTTACTTCCCCCCTTAATTAAAGATATATTTAAATATGCATATGTGTAACTATAGAACACACTTTAAAATGGATGTATATGCTCCACGAAATTAAACAGCGATGACCAACTGGGTGTTAAAACTCCTAAAGGTGGGGGAATCACTGACCTGGATGATCCCTGGAAACCAGGAAGGAAAATAAAACAGTTCAGACTCTAAGTCAGTTTAAACTTTGCCTCTGTCCAAATAACACAGGCAGTGCTGGCCACCGGCAGTGAGAGCGCAGCTGCCCGAGGCAGAGGGGCCTGGAGAGGCCCCGCCTTCGCTGCCAACCACTGTTCTTGGCTGCTTTTACCAGCTTCCTGGGTAAGTCTGACCCTCTGGCTTAGAACAAAAAGACAAAGTGTTTCTTGACCAAGGACGGGTCTCACTGACCATCTTATTTCTTTCACATATTAGTGTTCTACCCCAACACCGCAAAATCTGTACTATCCCTATTTCTACAAATTTTTACATTTTAAACTATATTTTAGGATATCTACATACAGAAATAATTACTATGAAGATTAATAACATAAGCTACTATTTTCTTGCAGACACACAAGTATGAGTGACTAATAAGCTCATGAAACACATTAAGAACCTCTCTTTGGCAAGAATTATTTGTACCAGTAACATGAGACCTATTATATAATTTGGACTTTTAAAAAAAATAATTAGTAATCTTGACTGATTTAAGGCCTAAATAAGTAAAAATTAATGAAATCTTAATGTAGTTTAGAGTACTAAATGTCCTAGGCAGTTTTAAATATTAAACATTTCAGAATCACCACTAAAAGAAGCCAACAGAGCCATGAACCTATGTTATCTATAAATCTTTATAAAACACTTTTTACTACAGTCCTCAAATGTTTGTTGAAATGAATTAGAAAGTGAGGAAAACCATTAAAAAGTGATGGAATTTAGTTATCTTAAATATTTACATCACTTATAATGTACTGCTCACGAGCCTAAGAAATTCACCCAACTCCCTTGCAATCAGAGCTAAAAGTTGGTTTTGTAGTCCCCTCTCCAACCCCCCTCTAAAGACACGGCAACTTTTGATACCATAATACTCTATCTCAGTTACTATGGAAAAAAACAGACATCACCACCAAACTGGAACAGTGCTAAACAAATGTTTCAAATGGCCAGAGACTTACGACTCTTCCCGACACTTGGAGCTACCCACCTTCCACTGCAAGGTTAGTGAACTTTTGCTCCTGTGCGCCAGCTTGGGCGGGAACGGGCATTCGGGTGCGCAGCTGTGGGTGGTGAAGCTAACTGGCTCAGAGCAGGATCCCTTTACGGAATTGTACATAGCGTATACCCTGAAAACAAAACAGACAAGTACAGTCAGTGGCAATGGCCCATCACAGAAGAGCAGGGCTTTCTATAGTGGCCCAGATTTTCTTAGGCAGTGCACATCGTGACTCTTGTTTTTATCTGCTGATCTTGCACTGCCCTAATTACAGTCAGCACTTCCAGGGGATACTCACCCCTGCAGGGAATGTGCCCCAAGGTGTTCTCTCCTTCTGCTAATGGTAAGAGCCAACCAGTTCATTTAAGAGGCAAGCTCCACTGACTGAAAAAAGACTATGCTAAATATCCTTAATCTCAGAAAGGTCCCCAAATATACATTCTAAAAACAACCTGTCCCTCTCCAGGTGACTTGGTCTGCGAATGGCTAAAGGTAAAAAGTTGGTGGAAGGCAAGAAGCAGACATGAGAGCCCGAGGTTAGAGAGGCAGCACAGAAGCACAAGCAACAAGGACATCACACGTGTTCAGGCAGAAATACGGACATTTCCTACACAGAAACACAGTTCCGGCTGCTGACTGCACCTCCCTTTAATTCAGCAAAAACAACGTTCAGGTGAAGTTTACCATGTGAAGATTTAACTCCTGCACCTGGTGCCAAGATTAAAGATGTGTGCTCTAAACATTAAGCCGCCTGGCCCAAAACTGAACACGTGTGTTCATATGTGCCTGAGAACCCCAGGAAAGCTGCGAAGAAAAATGTGCTATTATAAAACCACTCTCCTTTCAAAGAGCATAAAATAAAATTACATTGATTTTTACCATCCTACATTGTACGTTTCCATTTTTTTTATATTAAGCATTAAAAAAAATTGAAAACATATTCTTTGAAAAAGACAACAAAGACAAAGAAATCTTTGCTGCCTAAAAGCGATGCAAGGATTAAGCTATTCGGAGTCAGAAAATGCTTATCAAGTTCTTACTTCTTATAATTGAAAGGTGAAGTGAATTCCCAGGGCTACACGGCTGGAAGGTGGGATCAGCTGCACTCAGGTGTGGACGTCTAACCCCTGTGCTGTCCTGCCTGCCGTGCTTCTTCCTCCTGCCATCAATGTTTCTCTGAACACCCACAATCCATTTCCCCTCGCTCGTCCAGTGAACAACAGCCCAAGAAAACATTATGGAAAATGGATCCTAATTAGCTGTGTGATTTGCATAATCCTTTTTCCTCAAGGTCCATCACAAAAGATTTATAGAGGCCATCCAGGTCGAAAACATACAGGGTAGGGCAAAAGTAGGTTTACAGTTGTGAGTATGCAAAACAGAGTTTATTCTTGTATTATTATTTATTCACTGTTGTATTATTTTCCATACAATTAGACTTACTTTGGTCCCATCTATATCAGCAAAATCCTAAAGGTGAATACATATTTACTAGATATCTGAGTTACCTGCCTTCTGGGAGGATACCCACCGTGACATTGATCCAAACAAAGAATGCTTGTCACTAGGATGCTCTCCATCTTACTTGATAAAAGAAATGCTCTCTCTCCTTTTTTTTTTTTATAAGCAGACACATGATTATAAAACTGAATGGCAGATCTGGCAAGATCATCTCCATGTACTAGGACAGGTATCCTGGAAGTGACTTAAAATGAATCATAGAATGTTCTTGACGAGGGAAGGGTTCCAGCCGGAACTTTAGATCAGAATTCTCCAACTGGTGGCTTACAGGCTGCATCTGATCCAAGACATGGGGGGCAGAGGGACACAAAGTAGTGTTTTTAAATATCAGAGCCACCTGTGAATGGATACAGGCAATGATCATCACAAAAGAGACAAGCAGACATTGTGCATTCCTAAGGAAAGACTACACCCACTATCAAAATCCTTGCCAGAAAACGTTCTCAAACCCGTATCTGATGAAGCCTCTTCACCACTTTATAGGAAACACAGAAGAACATTACGCAACACCACAGGGATTCAATCAGCCTACTTCATTCCCACTGCAGCAAATTCTACAGGACCAGAAAAAAAAATTACTCTAACAAATAAATCGCAAAGGGAGAGAGAAAAAGAGATGGAGGGAGGAGAACCTATAGATTGAAAGAAATTGCAAGATATCAGCCAAACAGAATATTTATACCCTGTTTGAGTTCCAATTACAACACACTGAAGAAAACAAAACCTTCATTTTTAGGACAGACGAAGAAATGAAAACAGTCTCTGGATTTTAAAGACGTTAAGAAATTTATCACTTTTCTCTGTTTTGAATGGGCATGTGAAAATAGTAATGTGGTTTATAGGTGAAATAATACGATGTCTAGACTTTATTTCAAAATAACTGTGTGGGTGGGTAGGGGAGATGAGGACACCCAAAAAATAAGAGGTTGAGTGATGGGTATATGACACTCTATTCAAACTACCGTCTATTTTTTACTATATCTGAAATTTTCTGAAGTGAAGAGTTAAAATAGAAATTAAGCCAATGCTGAAAAAAATCTCAGATTTCTCATTTAAAAAAAGAAAGCCCTGGCTTTTCTTAAAAACTACAAGTTGTAGCAACACTGAGCTGCACACCTGCACGGCAGTAATCAGATGAAGCTGAGCGCACTCCCCCTAAGACGGGGCAGGTGCTGCCCAGTTCAGAGAACTCACCACCCGCCACTGTCTCCTCGGCACTGAGACTGGGTTTCGGCTGCCTTTTCCCCAACCTGCTTCTCAGTGTGCCATCACTAGGCATTTGTGAATTACACTCTTGTAGAGCACTTCCTCAACGTTCACAAACACAGCTGACACCAGAGATCCACCCAGACAACAACGCAGAGGAAAAGGAGGCAGGGAAAGGGCCTGCAAAGTACTCTCTGACCACAGCTACGTGGGGAGATTTGGACTCAGTCAATTTGTTCTTTCTTTTCAATGAGATTCTTGGAGTCAGAAATCCAAACTTATTAGGCCAGAGAAGCATGAGCGATGGAAGCTTCTGGCAGCCAGGTTGGGAGGATGACAGTTGGGATAAAAGAATCTGATGGCAGAAGCAATCTTTTGAGGTAGTTGAAGGTGGCCAGTCCTGTGGGCACATGGAGTTATTGTCTTTGTATTTACACTCAAAGTAGTGTTCAAGTTAGGAGTCAACAGCTCTCTACGAAGTGAACAAGATCCGCATCACATGGCAATACAAACGTGCTGCACACAGTACCTAAAGTTTGACATGATACTTAAGTATCATGATGGTATCTGTCACTCAGCACTGCTTAGTACAGACAGCAACTAGGCTTTCACCAGTCACTTTTACATAAAAGAAAATTCTCTGGAAATGAGGCTACATTTTCAAGAATGTTGCAATTGTGTTTTCACATGATGGTGATGTGTTTTCTCTAAATAGCATGTGACAGGAAGGTTTGTGGAGCACAATTAGTTTCCTAGGTTAAGTAAGTCAGCAAAAAACTGAGTTCCTTTTTCATTTATCCCAGCAAAGAAAAATACATTTTTCCAACAACACAATTAGTCTTGTGTGAGGTTTTCATATTTGTTTCAGTTTAAACACTGACTGTTTATGAAACAGGTGCTCCAAGAATTTCAGAAATTTGCTTCCAGCTTCTTCCAGAACATCTGTAACATACTACGAGCCACAGTTGCTGGTCAATAACATGTATTTCATAACTCTACATGGAGCTGGTCAAATACATTTTTGGAAATGTTTCATCATATAATTTTTCTGGGAAACGTTATTACATGATATCATCTCTGGGAAACTTCGTTGCCAAATTTTTATGCCAATGACTGGAAAACTGCTTCAAATTTCATCATGAAATTGCTATCCATTCCATCATTCAAATTCCTGATTATCCTATCATTGACAAAAATATAAATTCTTGACTCCCACAGTAAAATGGTTATTTCAATGCCAGTATTAAGTATAGAACTATCAATTAAAGAGAAATATGCTTTTTGTTGGATATTCATAAATATTTATTTGTATAAATAAGTGAATATATAAATGGTTATGTACAGAAACTTACACTCTCCTGTGTAAGTATAATATAAAAATAATATCTGTATTGTATGTGTATATACACTGGATTTTTCTCATACCTCCTTGTCAACACACACATACTTTGTCTTGTGCAGTCACACACAAGATTTTGTATTAGTGGTTTTATACAGCACATAACACAATGCCCTATATGAAAGCACTGCATAAATATACTTTGACAATTACAAATTGATTCCTTTTCAACATTCAAGTAATATTAAACCAAAAAGAGCAATGTGTGTAAGAACTGGATAACAAATATAAAAGTGATGACTTTAATAAAAATCTAACCCAACACCCAAGACCTAACATTCTGCAAATCAACATAGTAGAGGAGTATTAATCTGCTCAATCACCAGGAGAATAAAAATAATAGTTGAATAGATGTGTAGGCAATGACACACAAAAATTCACAGCAAAAAGTGAGAAAGAAAAAAAATCTTTAAAACCTGAAATGTCTTAGGATATAGTTGTCCGTGTAGAATGTGGCCTGAAGGGCATGACAAGTGCCAATCTGAACAGCCACAGACACGTGACTTGTAGCACTGCCCCAAGTGAGCCACCCGTCTCTTAATCAACCATTCGCAGTAACGGTGAGAGCGCAGGAAGAGCTGTTATTGCCTAGAAACTGGTGTCAACCACCAGCCAGCTCAGTGACAGAATGTCATGGCTGAGAGACTACTGCTCGGTCAAAAGGGTCACATATGTGATCGCTAACCTCTGACAATACTAACACGCGGGAGGAAACAGCTGAAGACGAGAAAAGGCGTTATATAAAGATATCACGGAATCAGTGTGGAGGGGACAAAATCAGAACAGCAACCCCAAAAGCAACAAGAAGTGTGAGAGCAGAGGCCCTGAGCAGGACTTCAGGGGATGACTTGAGAAGAAACCTTCCGCTCGTGCAGAGTGGCCTGCACGAAGCCTCCTGCATGCCTTAATCAAAACGCGCGACACCAGGACTGGAAGGAAAACGTAGGAGGTTTGGCGCTGCTAAAACAAGTACGTCCAT
Source organism: Macrotus californicus (assembly GCA_007922815.1). Lineage (NCBI taxonomy): Eukaryota > Metazoa > Chordata > Mammalia > Chiroptera > Phyllostomidae > Macrotus > Macrotus californicus. The sequence goes on along the minus strand of VMDR010010023.1, from coordinate 24,298 downwards.
CTTCATCACTGGCTCCACAGACGGCCGCTAGGGCGGGCAACACCTGCTGAACTGGTGACGTATAAACCCAGAAAAACGCCCATGAATATAGCGGCTCATTGTGCATCTGTACAGTAATGGAATTCTTTCGTCACTTCTGTTATGGAATGTGAGGAATTTATTTCCACAGAGCCTTTGGAGGCCTCATAGGTGACCATTAAATTTAAATCTGTATTGGAAGCTACTGTGCTTGATAAAAGTTTACATTCCCAGAACCAAAACTCTGCGAACGTTCATTGAACTGAACCATAAAAAAAGGGACTTCACTTCTTTTTGTCAGTGCCAAGTATTGTGTATCTTTATCCCAATAAAATAGTGAGTGACATGGCCAAAATAGTCACAGGTTCAGAGAACCTGCATCATGAAGTCATTGTCCCTTTCAGAGTGTGGGAAACCTGCAACAGCCTAGGAAAGACAGAACAAACAAAACCCACATTTATACACTTGACAGGCTGGTAATGAGTTTGCATACATTTGCTCTCATACCATCTTTCTGAGGCTGGTATCATTATCATCTTCATTTTATGAATGAGAAAACAAGGCCATAGATGTGTAAATGGTTTGCCTAAGCACACACCTTTACTAAGTGAGCAAGCCATGGACCCCAAATTCCAGGTTCTTTCCACGAGATATCTGCCGCCTTGCCAAAGCAATTCAAGGCAGAGGAAGAAACTGAATCTCAGTAAGAATTGGAAGTGTTAAGACTCTTCTCTAGCTTGAAAAGTTAAAGACTGTTTAAGGGAAGAGAATGAATGATCTATGTGGACTGTAGACTAGCCTAGGCAAGGCAAAACAATCAATTCAGACTACACACACTTTTCTTAGGAGATCATTTTTTTAAATACTAAAAGAGACTACGAACTTACAATCTCTCCGGCAGGCAGAGAGCTAGACCAAATTAACAGGTGGTGGTGCCTCAGGCTGCACATGGATGGTATCACACATGTGTCATACATGCCCCAGTGGAGGGGTCCCAGATATGTCAGAAGAGAATCTGTATCCAAGGCCTCTAGATGATAACTACCTCATACTTCTATTCCCTTGTGGGGGAATCCATGAATTATTCCTTTTATCTGCCCAGAAGTTCAAGGTATTCAAAAGACATGGCAGTTAAAAAAAAAAGATGAGCAATTGTCCAAGATTTAGCTTTAGAGAAAGTGGTTAAAAAAATGAAGGGAAACAACAGACAGGATGGTAAATAAAGGGCCAATGCTTTATGACATTTAAATTTGTTTAAAAAGATACTGTCAGCTCATGAATGAGCAGGAAATTAATAAAGCAAATCTCTAGTAAAGCAATAACAATAAACTGTTAAAAGACGGAGAAAAAAGGAAACATATGTTAACAATGACTAATGGGGAACATTTACATGGCTCTCCATATAGTGTTACATTTTCTGGTTCATTGTTAAATAGACCATTTGACAGAATGATTAAACTATTTCTATTATCATCCCAGCTTCACAAATTATACAAATCTTTTTGTTTGTACAGACTACGTGAAAAGTTCAATATGTTTGAGCTAAAGCTAATTGACTCAAAACCTAAAAGTTTTGATTTAAACAGGAAGCGATGGCTGCAAAAGAATTCACCTAAACACACAACAGCTCACCAGATGCACTCTTTATGGCTGAGGGTAAAACACCTTGCTCTTTTATGTATTGCTTTAAACTTAGTTTTAAATACTGTGCCCTCATGAGATATTATAACCTGAGCACAGCCCCACTTCCATACCTTTCTCACAGAGACAACTAGGATCTAAGGATTCTGGGGTGGACCAAAGTTGAAACAGACACTTCATGACAAAACCACGCTAGAACCCCAGCCTCCTGATAATTACTATGTTCTTCCTATAAGGCGACCCTGTCTCCACCCCGCCACAAAGGAACATGTGGTGTGAATTAACCTTTGGGAAGTATAATAAAGGATGTATACTTAATGTTGCAATTTTTATTACATAATCTTTAATATACAGGTATACGAAGAGAGAAAATGCTGTTGTGTATCCTATGAGATCAAATTATAATTTCTGGTCAACTTAAAAATTAAGTAACAATTTTAATTAAAATGAAGTTTTTAAATGTTATGGATCATGTTTGGAAATCTGCTTATTTGCGAATGGATGTAGGGATCCATGTATTTTAAATAATCAGCTGAGCTCTGCAAAAATCCAGGTAGCACCTTCCACTTCACAGGTCTGTGGGTGGCTGAGTTTTCTTCCTAAGATTAGCTAGCCCTGCCTTCCAGAGTAGTCCCAGTAGAGATTTCAGAAAAACCACAGTAAGATTTTAGGCTACATATCAGACTACACAGGTTCCCTGCTTTGCTAAATTGGGTTAATTTTTGTTAAAGATAATTTGATATCTGCTTTACTTTTCTTATTTCCAAATGAAAGGTCTGAAGGTTTTCTTGCAACCTGGGAAGGGCTTTAGGCACATAGGTTAGACACGTGGTTTATACTTACGGTAGGATAAACACTGATACACCCATTTATTTTACAGAAAGAAATGTTATATATTAAACCACACAGTCCAATAGATTATAGACTATATAAAATAAAAGTTACTTTAAAAAATAAATTTTAAAATTCTGTTCAATGCATCACCTATTTTTGTTGCCAAAAGCACTTCTGTGCACTCCCAACCACTACGCCCGAGTGCGGAACAGAAGTGCACTCGAGAACGGACAGACAAAGAACCAAGGTATTGCAACTTAGAATTAGGCAAGTGCCAATAACCACGGATTTTATTAAAAAATTATTTATTTATTTGTAGAAAGAGGAGAAGGGAGGGAGAAAGAGGGAGAGAAACGTCAACACACGAGAGAAACATCGACTGCTTGCCTCTCGCACACGCCCAACTTGGGACCTGGGCCACACCCAGGCACGTGACCTTCTGATTTGCAGGACAAAGCCCCACACACAAGCCCCACGGGTCAGGGCGACCACAGACTTTTCAAAGGGGGCACACAATTGATTTTCGCGATCTGAACTCAATATAGTTCAGCTATATTGTCCTAACTCACCGCACGTGATAATCAGTTGCTGGTCTAAGATCCTTCAGGTTATATTCTAATTCTTCTCCACTGCAAAGAAAAATCATTCATTAGTCGGGACATTAGTTTCAAAAGTAAAACAGACTTTGGACCTGGGTCTCTCTGACACGTAACAACAATGATGCAAGAATTATTATGTCTGATTCTGCCATAGACCAGAAATAAACTTTCTAATTTGGTATTACTATCTTTCTGAACTAGAAAGCTAGATTCCTTTTAAATATGCCATCCAAAACACGAAAAATGGTAAGTTAAACTCACTAATAAAGTTCCAAAAGGTCTTACCACTTCTTCAAAGTAAACACATACAGATAGGTCAATCCATAAACGCATTAACAGACAGACAAGATAAATGTAAATGTAAATCACTGCACCAGCTGCCAACTGCAGGTGCTCCTAGACTCACCTTGGCAGGAACCACGGCTACCTCAACTTCTCAACTGTCCCGAAGAAATCTCAATCTGCTTCCCTCACATACCAATACCAATAAATAGCTCTAACATAAAATAAAACCATTAATATCATCAGAAGTTGCAACAGAACCTCAACTTAATCATGAGGAAACAACATAAAATAAGGAATGTTCCATTAAAATATTTTTAAAGGTGAGGAGGATGTAGAAGGGTATGACTGCATCCTTTAAAAATGTCCATAATGAAACAGAAAGATTGTAGGAGTGTTCCAAATTAAAAAGGCTCAAGAGACACGAAAACTACACGCAATGCCTGACCCTGGACCGGACCCCATCCTGGAGGTGGCGAAAAGGCTCTCGCAGACACCGTTCAGACCAACTGACGAAGCTAGAACACGGATGACTAGGTGACGACGGTACTGTGTCAGTGTTCATTTGTGGAGCTGACAACTGCACTGTGGCTGTTTAATCACAGGTGAATCTGGGCAAAGGGTACACACGTATTTCTTGATGTCTTTACTTTTTCCAAGTTTTATAAATTTAAAACGATTTCAAACAATAGTTGTTAATGTTGAAACCGAAGGCCAATCTTGTCACCGTGCCTGCAGCTCTGTTGTTTGACCTGCATGGTGTTTTGGAAGTGTTTTTTTGTTTTTTTAATTTGCCGAATGAGTTTAACATTAGGAAAGTTTACATAATAAAAATTTAGATTTTCTGCATTTCTTGAAAAAAAAAAATCCAAGGAATCAGCAAGGCTTGGCCTGCATTTCCTTCTGGCCACAACCTATTTTAGGTGGGGATAGGAGCTCTCCTGTCCACCTAATTCCCGACCGTGGCTTTTCTCACTTATGTTACCTGCCTTGCCCTTCTGGGCATTTGAGACTCGCCGCTGCCACCCATGCCTAGCTGGCATTAATAGAATCTATCTGTTTCTTGGCAAGGCTGGGGAAATGCTGCTCTGTATTCCTTTAAGGTCTCCACCAATTCTGACTTTTTAAAGCAGAACCAAATGGTTGTGAGCCAGAGGAAGGAGTCAGGATTTAATTTTAAGTACAGTGGGGAATCACTGCAGTTTTCTCTACAGGGCGACAATACCATCTGACTTCTATTTCTGCAGGATGGAGGCTGGATTGTAGGAGAGCAATAGAGGATGCTGGAAGACCCTGAGGAAGTTCCTGTAGAAGTCCAAGCAAGAGACAACAGAGCACTACGGGCAGCCAGGGGAGTTGACTGGCTATGGGACTTCCTTCCCCATCTCTTCCCCTGTTCTTTGTCCCGATGAAGACATGCCTCTGGAGCAGACTAAGAGTTAGGAATAGGGCCGGGAAGATACAGAGCCGGCAGCACTGATGCAGCAGCAGAACAGGAGAGAAAACCAGCACGTGGTTTTCCATGTGGCCATGTTACCCTTGGCTCCAGTCATTCTTGGGGCCACTCACAGGGGTTGGGGAGGAGAGGGCTCAGCTCAGACAAGTAGTTAAGTTAAAACAAGGCCAACTCTGATTTCCTGTCCTGTAAATGTGCCCAGTCCCCACAACTACAAAGTAGAAAAGACTTGACCCTAAAAAACTTTATCACCTTTAGAACATGGCTATAAGTCATTTGAATGGCTAATACCTGGGAGTCCATAAAGCAGGAGATAATCCCTTATTCTGTGTGCTAAACGTCTGGGCATTTAAGAAAGCCTTGCCTTGAAACACTTTAAAGTGATTTTTACTACAGGCTAGAAAATATTAAGGAAGATAAAAATTACGGTGAAATTCTTATTTCACATAACCATGAAACCATACTGCAAATTTTCAAAAAAACCAGCTATAGGTCTGAGTCTAAAAAGGGGTGATCATATGAGTGTATAATGTGGGTAAAAACTAAAACTCTTGGTCATGTTTTTCCCTGGTAGACATTAGTAGAAAATTTTCTTTAATTCTATACTGACAAGCTAATAAAATGAAATGATGTATTTCACCAACACCAAATAGCTCTATAATAGCCATTTCTGATTAATTACTCTAGACAAAATTAACTCTTGACATTCTAGTTATCAGTAATTCTTAAACGAACAATCTAAAGGAAAGTTTGCAAAGCCTTCAAATTTTCTTTTCTTTTCTCTTTTCCTTAATGACTCCAGTTTCACTATTACACTGTAAAGAAATACATGAGAATTATATACACCACCTGTAAATTATCTTGTATTTTCCATCTCGTCCTTTGTCTGATAAGGCAACCTCGTAACTGTAGGGGAAGGGAAGGCCACTGTGGGGTCCGCACGGAAGTCCAACAGGGGGTGCCCAGGACAACACAACTGCTCTTGCCTGAATGTTAGAGACCTGAGGAAGAAAAACACACAGAACTACTCAAATCCATTTCACATAAATCAAACTCTGCTTCTTCCAATGACATTTCTGTGATCAGCAGTAGCAGCGTGAGACTCGCTCAGATGTAATTCCAGGTAACAACTTCATTGTAACGACAGCGCACAAAGCATACTACTTGGTGCTTGCCTGTCAAGTCCTCATGTCCACAATACAGTGTCTGTGACATCTGTCCTCATAACACAAACCTTCATCCCAGTCCCTTGTAATTCCTGCCCCGTGCTCCAGAAAATAAAATAATCTGTCATGTTTGGTAATTTTTTAGAGGTAAAAATCTGAATGTAAGGTTTCAATGGTCACGATTCCTATCACATTATGTGGAAGAAGCCATATCCAAAGGTACCTTCCAGTGGCCTCCAAAGCCTTGGGTGGTGTAGAGTTATCCTGCAAAGCTAATACAGCCAGTAATCACCTAACATTGTCAATTGGTTCTGCAACTTCAAGTGACATGATGCATAACAAAACCTAACAAAACCAACTTTACCATAGGCTGATAGAAACAAGAATTAGGTTCCCATGGCATTTTATCAGCATTATAATGCAGCGATGCTGAACTAAGCAAAGTGAGATTATTTGAGGACCCACTCACTGCACCTTACAAATGAAGCTCCTTGTAAGTAAGTCCTGTAGGCTCCCTGGGTAACCCAGTGATGGGGGCATGAACCAAGGCCCAAGACGAGAGGGTACAAACGTGTGTGGAGGTGGACAGCTCACCTCTCCAAGCTCTGTTTTTATCTTTTTGGCTTAACTTCCGCTTGAAACGTCATTTGAACACGGCAGTCTGAGACTCTAAGTATCCCAACTTCCTTCCCTTACTAAGGACTTCCTTGGGGCACGTTCTCTACCATCTGCCAGCAGGACTGTCTTCAGCAGGACTCCACGCCAGCTGCCCACAGCTAACCCACTCACTTCCAGATCCTGCACTGGCTTCCTTCCCTTCCATCCCAAGTCCTCGCTCCTGGGACACCTCCCCACAAACACTATTTACTCTCAAAACGCTTCTGGAGAAACCCAACTTAATGCATGGTCTAATTCTATAAAATAACTCTATGAACAGAATTTTAACGTTCTCAGTTTTATAGAGGTTATTTTGTTGCTCTCTGGATAACATTAAAAACCAACTAAGAGTTAATGTAGACACCAAAGCTTCATGTTCATACTTTATAGCTGTAGAGTGTTAGGCTGTGGATGGAGATATGTAAACTGCTCACTCTCCATCTTTTTGTCTTCCACATCTGTCACTATCTGATGATGCTCCAACCAGCTGAATCACCTGGCCAAGGCAAACCCAAGCCTTCCTGCTATGGCTCTAGACAAGCAGCACTTCGCTGCTATACCCCTCCCTCAGCCATGCAGCTGTGACACCCCTTCAGGATGCCGTCCCTTTGTAAAAGGGGACTTAGCTTTTGACTTTCTTGTTTCCTTGGCTTTAGCAAACTTCTTTTAGACCCAGTTCAAATGCTGCTTTTGTTTATTCTTTTAATCCTCATACCTCACCCTGTGAGGGGCTGTAGACACACAGGTGATTAAGATATGAGCTCTACCTCAAGAAGCACACACCTGGTGGAAAGAAACAGACGCGTGCGGGGCCTTGTAGCAGACACGTGGAGCGCAGGGACCCACAGCGGCTTGTGACTGATTCAGGAAAGGTTGCTGTGCTGTCCTGCTTGGCCTTCTGCTCAGAATCAACCACTATTTTCTCTGTGCTTGGGCTGTGTTTTGCTGCTACCTGTATTTGGCACCTTTTGCACTATGCTGTGCTTTGCTTGGTCATTTGTGCCCTGTCCCAACTCCAGTTTAAGACAGCATTTCTGCTGTGCACACCAGAGTATTTGCCGAGTTCCTTCACATACCATCAACGAGTAATCTTGAGATACTAAGTATTATATGTGATTTTTAACTTAAGAGACATTTTGCTATGAAAAGTTCGGTTTATAATTTAAAAGGTGGCTGATTAGGTACTGGGAAAACTTCCACCGAGGTGATAAATGGCTGCTCTGCATAATTCCAAAAGCACAGTGGGTAGTAACTCGGATTCCATGACTGGTGGTGTGAAATAACATCATGTCTGAAAAGGGTTCAGTCAAAAGCAAGCACTTTAGATGCTGAACAAGGATCCATCAATTCACAACCTTTTAGCCTATCTTTTCCATCAGCTATTAAGAATTTGCTATTTTCCTTTTGGAGGTAGTTAAATTACTACTTACCGGAACAGTGCTGCACAACACTTGGAGCATCACCTAAAATAACGCCCACCTTTTCCCCAGATTTGCCTTAAACAGGCGAGCTGACACCTGTGCGGCAGAGAGCACGGAGAACGTGGATCTCCGGGCAAACGCAGTCTTCTGAGAGACAGCCAGCCTATCAGAAATGCCTCTGAGAACTCGGCATCGCTTTCAAAGGACAGCGGCTGCTGGGAATTTTTTCCTCGAGCTAAGCAACCAGCCTGCCACCTAGATTACTGCACGGCTACGGGGCCAAACCCCTCCTGTGCGCCCTCGCTGCCTCCCTTTCACTGATTCCTGGGCCTCAGGTTTCCTTTCTTTAGGCGGTGGAAGCAGAGAGAAAGAGGGCTTTGTCTCTGTTAGAACTTGGAACTCACTCCCATTTCAAGGCTGATGCCAGCAAATTACATGGTGCCTTTCAAGAGAATGCCACGTAAAAGGGAATCCTCAGCATTAGATCCACATTTCCTCCAAGTGTGCAGGGAGGCGACAACCTTAATGAGAGGTTCAGAACTCCAGCAGATCCGCCCGGGCTCAGGCCTCTTTTGGAGCACCTGCATGCTCACACAAGCGTCCCTCTCTGGGACGGACCTTTCTCACCAGCAGTGGCCGCTGAGCTGAACTGGGGCACGGCTAATCCGATCATCACAGTGACTGTCATGGCTGTTACCCAAAAATAGAAGCTCCGAGGCCACAAAACTAAATGACTTTCTGATGTTTAATTATTCTGCCATAAATAGAAGTTGATCTCCTTTGTAATGGTGATTAAAGTGGTGATGTCTAATTACAAAATTATTGGACAAGACCCAATTTGACATTTATCTCAGCCCCAGTGATGTAATGGTCTGTTGTGTGGGTCACTAGTGTTCAATCTGCACAGAAACTATTTAAATTACAGTACTTTAAAGGATCTTGAAGGACTCCAGAACCATCTACTTCTAAATGATTACATACTGATTAGAAATCATTCTTGTGTGTGTATTTATTAAACAGAGATTCCAACTTGACAAGAGTCGTTAGTTAAAAGCATCTATATGCACACATTCAGAAATGATGAGACTGCGTTATTGTGTAGCTATTCAATATATAACCCTTAGCTTCCTTTCTCTCCTGTTCATCCCAGGCGACATGAGACACAAATGTTATTATTTGGATCAAAAACACCATTGACTCTCACGAAGTTAATAAATTTGTTACTGTCATGTTTAAAAATATTTCTATGTACGTTAGTTAGTAACTTCTAAATTTGGTCTGGTCTTTGGATTTAACTACATGGGTGGCCTGCTGATCCAATTAGTAAGTACGTTAAGGAAATATTACCATAAAAATACTGGCTTCACTTCAAAAGCACCATCATGAAAAATAATAACACAAAGGAAAGTTAAAAAGGAAAAGGTCACAGAGATCATCACTCAAAGGAAAAAGGACATTCAAATACAGGGTTTTTGCACTCATCTGTTTCTGTAAACTCTTAAAGCTAAAACCTACAACCTGTTCCCAGGCACAGTGCTGTTTGTCTTTCAAGGAGTCGCTTCTTGGAAGGACAGTTGTTCCTGAGTTGTTTCCTCACTTCTGAGGCCAACGAGTCAATTTTTCCTATTAGCTAAACATTAGCAGATGGCAACAATGCAGAAAACACAGTTTCAGGTAAGATTTATTTACATCCTAAAAGTAAACAGCCCAGCAGTATGGGGAGGGAAGCCTCCATGGGGCACCACCGGCCGAGCGGGTTACACCATACCAGGTTGGAGGTGGCTGGTGCTAATGGAGGTTAACTCCTATACCACTTAGAATAATATTAAGCTTAGTTCTTAGTAAGCAGTGGCTGTGAGTACAGTCCCCAAGGCACCTAACTGTTAGTCTCAGGACAAATATCTAGTATATTTGTACCTTGTTTTACACAATGACTAAATATTTGGATCTTTATAGTATCTGGGTTTCTGAAATGTAAATAACTTGCTTAATTCAGGATCCCCAAAATTCTAAAAGGATGACTGGAATCCACAAGTCCTCAATACTGTTTTGACACATTAAACAAATCATCTGCAAAATCTCAAAGAAAAATATATGCCTTTTATTTAGCGGTGTTTCCAGATGTGGCTGAAAGAAAAATAACTAAGAACAACAATGCTTTATACAATTGTGTGCCGAACTTTCTGCAGCTCCCTTCTTTGTCTGCAAGGTGGCCAGACACCCCTCCTTCCCATTCAGAGTGTAACAGGGAGTTTCATTTTTGCCTAATGATATGTTATAAACTATAAAGAAATACTCCATACTCCATACCGAGTACTCTGTAAATAGTATGTAATTTGCTTCTCAGTCCCATGTGGTGTTTATTATCCTGTCTTTCAAAGACGAGCAAACCCAGACTCAGAGAGGTTATATAACTTACTAGGTCACAAAGACAGCTAATGACCACGCTGGACCCCAACCCAGAGAACCAGATTGTAAAGCACGGGCCCTTGCCCTCCTGCTGCTGCCTCACACTTTGGCACCAGGCTGTCCCAAAATTCCACCAGGCTGGCTGAGCCTCACCTAATAACGGCCAGTCTACAGGCATTTTTCTCATCTAGCAGCAACCACTGCCGTCTGCCACACATTTGCTTCGCAAATATTTGTTAAGGGTTCACAATGTGCCGAGGATAGTGCTAGGTGTGAGGAGCACAAAGACACGACACAATCATGCCCTGGCCAGTGTGGCTCAGTTGGTTGGAGTGTCATCCTGTAGACTGAATGGGTACAGGTTCGATTCCAGGTTGGGGCACCTGCCTAGGTTGCGGGTTTGGTCTCTGGTTGAAGTGCGAGAGGCAACCGATCAACGTTTCTCTTACAACAAACACTGATGTTTCTCTCCCCCTCTCTCTCCCTCCTTTTCTCTGTCTCTTAAAATCAATGAGCGTGTCCTCAGGTGAAGGTAAAAAACAATCACAAATAAGAACTTCGGACAGACAAAGGTAAAGAGGGGGAGGGAGAAGAAGAAAGGAGAAAGTTGAGTAAGTAACTAACTGGCCTGGGACCAGGAACAGTATCACCAGACCGAGGTGTTCATGGGGCCCAGGGGATGGTGTGGTGGGTAGAATAATGACTCCCATCCCTACCCCCTCCCACCCAAAGATGCCCACACTGTAATCCCTGGAACGTGTAAACATGTTACCCTACAAGGTAAATGGGAGTTTGCGGATGTCATTAAATTAAGGATCCTGTGAAGCCGAGACTAAGCTGGGTTATCTTGCGGGGCCCAACTTTGTAAGTGAAAGGGGGAGGCAGGAGAGTCAGAGTCAGAGAAGGGGACATGAGGATGAAAGAGGCCACAAGCCAAAGAACGGAGACAGTTTCTAGAAGTTGGCAAAGGCGAGGAATCAGGCTTGCCCCCGGAGTCCCCAGTAAGGAATGGAATCCCGCGGACACCTTGAGTTTAGCCTAGTGGAGGAACCTTCTGACTTACGAAACCTGTTTGATGGAACCTAATTTTGAGTTTATAGATCTACTTAATCCTATAGACTGAATCAAGGAAAAGACTGAAACATTTCAATATTGCTTTCATCTTGCTAGAACCATGTGATCCTCAGAAAGCATGGACTCCGTCCCTTCTGCAGTAGAGAAATAGCTAGGAATAACTCAAGAAAACACTGTGTGTGTGTGTGAACCCATGACAGAGAAAAGGCTGTGAAGCTGTGTGAATACACCTGGGACAGTCAACTGACCTGCTGCTCTGCCTTCTCTGATTATGAGTTCTGTTTTCCTCACAGAATTTTTTTCTTCCTGCTGAACTGTATATGTAAACTTTTCCTACGATTCTGTCCTCAGGCCTTTCCAGTCTCTCTCTGTACTCCAGCCCCCACCCACCCCCAAAGCTATCACCCACTCCTGTGACTTGATCATTCCCACACATGTGATCTCCCCATTGGTATCTTGCTCCCCTCTCCCCATTGTGCATTGTGTCTGGTAAGACACTTGCAGCTGCCCACTGTGTTTATCCTCCTGGATGCTCTGCTAGTTCTGGCTAAGAACAGCACTGAAGATACGAAAAGGACAGACATGAACACAGTCTAGAGAACTCTCGGATTACAGGGGAAGACACAGAAACAAGAAAGTGGCGTATGATGTATTAAATACACGCAGAGCACAGTACTGTGCGGAGTGGCCCACCCAATGGGCGGACACAGCAATCAAAGAGTCGCATTAGAGAAAGCAACTTCTAAAAGGAGGCATCTAAGTCCAAAAGCCCAGCTGTCATGACACCTTATTGATTTCTTTCGAGAATGGCTCTAGCATCCACCCTCTCCTTGCCACGGCTGATGCCACAAGCTAATTCTGACTCCTCAGCCTCTACAGGAATGGATTCCTGACACATCTCCCTGGGTCCATCCTCCTCTTGCTCCAATGCATCGGCCAACTGTCTGAACATCCTGAAAGTACAGCCCTGATCACATAACTTCTTTGCTCAAAAACTCTAAATGGCAACCTGCCCCTCAGCAGAGTAAGCACAGATTCCCCAACCCAACGTCAATACCCCACTTCTCTACAAGTACCGCATTGTGCCCCGCGTCCAACACACCTCACGCTTTTAGGTTTAATCAAACTCAGCTATGTACCATACCCTGAGGCATGTTTTGACTCTACTGTTAAAAAGCCTCAGTATTTCAAACACAGAAAGAATCAAGGTTTTCCCATTCGGTGAAAAACCACTCCCCAGAACTTGGCTCTCTAATCTCAGATGAAAGGCTGAATTAACATTTTGAATTTTTCCCTTCAGTTTCAGAGCACCTGGCGAAGTCAAGCTTAAACCTCCCAATATCTCCACTTCCACCGAGCTTTTTCCCTTAACGTTACACTCAATGTTTTGGACTTGTTTTTCTCAACTAATATTTAAGTTATCTTTTTGAAATTTACCTGGAAAAATACTTGGAATTACTGAAATTTTCAAAACTTACTATTGCATTTACACAGGTAAAAGAAAATTAATGAAAGAAGACTGTTCTGCAGACCTTAGGGATCGGGGGAGGGGAGGGAAGGTGGGGCTGCATCCTTGGAGGTTACGAAGAATACCTAACTGCATTCAGAATATCTAAACACAGAGGACATTTCAGTGGATTACGACTAAACAGAAGACCTCTGTTCCATATTTCCATGCCCCATTAATAGCAGCACTATTTCATAGTTTATGAATAATCTGCAATGGGAAGGGGCCCTTTTGCTTACCTACTATGTGGTGAAAGAAAAGCACACTTGAAATACTTAAGAAAGTGTCATTTATGCTGAGACATCCAGAAGACATACCTGTGGTTTCTCTATTCCCGAAAGAATGTCTTGCACCCTCTTTACTTCCAACTCATACTCTGCATGGAAAAAGAGGAGGGGAAAGAAAAACAGTTAATACCATTAGAAGGCAATAAAGTTGTCAAGTTCCTTCCCCAAGGCCTATACCAAAGGTTATCGTTCAGTCAGTTACCTGTTACCATGAACTTTTGGTACCACAAACATAATAAAAATCAGGAACAGGGATGCTCTGGGGCAGGGATTTCACTGTGGCTGCGCTAACTAGCTGCTATATCGGTTCACAAGCTCACAGAGTTGACTAGATTAATGCTGAGTCCCACCTAATAATTCAGCAGGCAGCAGGGAACAGAGGTCCTCGAAGGAAAAGGGACAGGAGGAGGGCACCAGCACAGCTAGAAGCTGAGTGCAAGGAAGAGATGAGTTTGAAGAGACGGGTGCCAGTTCATGCAGGCTGTGAGTTCAGGCTTTTGAGTTCAATTTTTATTCTAAGTGGGATGGGCAACCCCTGGAATGTTTAAATAGAGGGGCTGACATGATCTGATTTTGGGTTTGAAAAGCTCTGTTTGGCCCTGGCCGGTGTAGCTCAGTGGATTGAGTGCTGGCCTGCGAACCAAAAAAAACCAAAAACCAAAAACCAAAACAAAAAAACAAACCCTGTTTGGCGTCTGCTCGACAAATGGGCCTATGAAGGTAAGGGTGGGAGCAGAATGACAGGCAGGACGTGGTTGCACTGGTGCAGGTGAGGGACAGAGCTGGCCTGGGCTCGGGATGGTAGTACAGATGGTGAGAACAGGACTGGTTCTGGAGGTGCAAGTGCTGAAGGATTGGAAATGATGGGTAGGGGTGAGAGGAGGAGAAGAAACCAGGGATCAAGAATAATCCCTAGCTGTTGGCTTATTCAACTAGATCAGGGGTGTCAAACTCATTTTCACCAGGAGCCACATCAGCCTCGCGGTTGCCTTCAAAGGTCTGAATGTGATTTTAGGACTGTGTAAATGTAACTACTCCTTAACAGTTGAGTGAGAGCTCGGCGCTGCCGCTGGTAGAAACAAGGTTCCAGATAACAAGAAACAAGGTTCCGCCGGATAAAACACGGTGGAAGGCCGGATTCGGCTCGAGGGCCTTGTGCTTGCCACCTGAGAACTAGATGAATGATGGTATCTTTTAATAAGATGGGGAGATGGGCAAGTTTTGGAGAAGGGCAAGAACTGTTTTAGAAATGAAGGGGGAAATTGCTAGGAATAGGGAGGATGGGGTAGGAAGGTTGTATGTAAAAAAAGATAAATGATAGAATTTAAACTTAAGAATCTGATTTGCTAGGGGAAACTTCTGACTTTCAAAACCTGCCTGATGAAACCTAATTTTGAGTTCATAGGTTTACTTAACTGCTAAACCTCGTTTATGAACTACAGGCGAGGCCATATGACTACCAAGACATATGTCCTTCCTTCAAGATATTTCAAGTCTAGTGAGGGTTGGGGTGGGGGCTGAGAGGGCCAGCAAATAGTTATAATGTGATCGGTGCTATGATAGATAAAACCTAAAAGAGAGGATTCTATAAGCTTCCTAAGGACCAACATGTAGCTAAGCTCTGTGGACAAGCAGGCACATGGAGGTGTTGGGGGAAACTGAAATAGAAAGTGAGAGGTCAGTAAGCCCAGCTCCTCACAGGACTGTTCATTCTCATCGTCCATGTCTAACTTCAACGTCACCTTTGCAAAGAATGCCCTTCAACCCCCAGCCCTGCCCCAGCACTGTGATCACTCTCACATCCTACTTACAGTCTTCCTATCAGTTATCAAAACCTGAAATTAATTCTCTTGTTTACATGCTCCCTTGTTTATGACTTTGTCTTTTCCTGCCAAAATATACGCTTCTGGAAGGCGGAGATTCTATAGGGCCAGAGCAGACAATTTTTTTTCTGTAAATAACCAGATAGTAAATTTTTATTAAAGTATCACTGACATATACTATTAGTTTCAGGGGTACAACATAAAGATCGAACATTTATACGCCCTACGAAGTCTTCACCACGATCACGCTGGTAACCCTCTCTGTCACTGTCAAAGTTATCCTGATAATATTGACAGCATCCCTGTACTGTACGTTATATTGCCATGACTTGCTTACTTTATAACTCAAAATGTATACCTCTTAATCCCCTCCCCACCTTTTTGCCCAGATAGTAAATATTTTACTCTCTCTGGGTCACATATAGGCCTGCCACATTCTTCTTTGTTTCTGCAGCCATTTAAAAAACTTGACTTGAGGAGCCCACAGGAACAGGCCACAGGGAGGCTGCAGCTTGCTGAGAGCTGTGCAGGACATGCTCACCATTTAGCCTGAGCACCCAGCGCACCTCCTGCACGGCCAGAGCTCAGTGGGTACTTGTGAACTAAATCAGTAAACCAACCCTACATAAAAAATGGTAAGAATTTGTAGTTGGCACCAACCTAAACTATAAAAAGATCAGTTCTTCATCTTTTTCCCATTGCATTCTGTTTAGCAGAATATGCTTACCTTTACTTTGTTGAGAAAAAGAAATGAGCTAGTAGAAATATGATATTTCTAGAAATTATAACTAATAGAAAATTCACTTCCAAAGACCAAATGTCACAAGCTCATTTCTAATCAAGTATTTATGTTGAGACATAGATAATAATGGATCATACCCAGAAGTGAAAAGGGTATATATATACTTGCACATGTTCTGGAAGCTCCTACTAAGTAAACCATAAATACTGAGTGCCTTGAAGTTACGTGTCAGTAAAAACAACAACAGACAAACTATCAGCACAGCTGCAATAAAACAACTGGTTCAGTTTGTTGAAGACAAAACTTTCTCAATCATCGGTTATTCCAGAATTTGAAAGACCCTATGATTTCAAACACACACATAGCTAGACGCCTCCCAATGGCTGGCTGAAGGAGGCCACTGTTTCCTCCTGCCAAGACTGACACATCGAAAGGGTCTTCGAAGAACAAGAGGCCAGGCCCCAGCCTTGACTTAGCCTGGAACAGAGATGGTCGCCTATCCCACAAAGAAGGGAAGGGTTAAAGAGCTCTGTGAAGGAAGAATCCTCAGGACTATGTACTAGATTTAAGACATGAAAGAAAGGAGAAAAAGAAAAATCAGGGACCCTTCCCTCGGCCAGCTTTCAAACACTGATGACAAAGAAATAGTTACACTTTTGCAGAAAAGGAAAAATGGGAAAGAAGGTTTGATTAGAAAAGAAAAAGAAAAAAAATCTGTATAAAGCGGAAAAGAATTGGTTTCAGATAAGAGCCAGTAACACTAGTGAAAGGTCCTCAGATAAACACGACTTCCAGAGAGGGGTCATGACCTTCCTTGTTGGTCCTACTGTAATGGCGAGAGCCGACAGTTCTGAGCACCTACGTGTGCTCATCAACGCCAAGCATCCCGCTCATTCCGACAGCATCCCTTGCAAGACGGACGTTCTCTGCCCCGTTCTACAGCAGTCGGCAGCACTGAAGTCTACCTTGCACATCCCAGTTTCTGTCCCCGGTACCCAGCACAACACCTGCAGGTGTCTTTGCTGACTGGGGAATGAGGGAGAGGGACAAATAAGGAAACAGGCTCCAAAAGCTGACGTGTTTTCCCCAGAACCACAAGTCTAGTACATGGCCCCGAAGCAAAAGGAACCTTTGAGTGCATCATGACAAGTTAGGGGAGACCTGGGAGCCGTAAGGCAGAGTGTGGAGAAAGAGGAGCAGAGGTTTGAGACTGGTGGGGTGTTTGATGGAGGAGAATGGGAGACAGAGAAGGTAGCAGCAGAGACCCTTTAAGTACCAGGAGACACTGTGTTGTTGGTGCTTTTTAAACCCCGAAGAAGCCATTAAATCAATAAAGCAAAGGCCTTTGGAGCTGGGGAGAAGGTACGAGAGAAGAGGAAGAATAAAAACTCTGGGCCATGAGTGGAGACAAGTAAAGGATTCCGAGAAGATCAAAAGTAAAAAGGGAAGGGCGTGGGGAGGAAAGGTAGTGTGAGGACAATCGCTACCCTATCATCTCAGCAGAAATGCCGCATCAAAGCCAGATTGGGATTATTCTTTCCTTCAAGGTTCTAAATTGTGAATGTGGAGAGAAAAGAGAAAAATGCATTCCCACCACATTTATTTAATGCTTTTCCATTTGTGCTGCCACAAAGAGAAAAAAGTAAGTAAATGCCAGGCACACAATTTGCACAGACAAGAGTGAAAATAAAATGTTTAACTGAGCTAAAGCGACAGTTACCACATACAAAATAAACCCTTGTATATAAAAGCTAATGTTCTGGTATGAAAACGCCGAAATTCACAACTCTGCTGCCTAAATAACTGAGTTAACTCAGACCTCGTCCTAGCTTTCCCTACACAAGATTGAGCTGTGCCTTGGAGTAGCCTTCGAATTGTTATCACCCTTTTTATAAAACAATTTTGGAGCCCAACTGTCCAGAGTATATTTCAGAATATGTTTCTGCTTGCTCACATGCTTGCTTTTTCTCTGTTCCCATCTCTCTGAAACACGCACACACCGCATTGTGAGCGAGAAGAGAAATAATAGTTAATCCCTTCACAAAACCAAAACCAAAACAAAAGAATAGTTCTGATCATTTGCCTTTTGGAAAGCTTTTATATTAAGTTAAAAAGAAAACCATGTTGGTTCTTGTTTTCCCTCCCCCTAAGAAACTGGTGTGTGGCAAATAATGAGATTGTCCTAGAAGAGGCAGAAATGCAAGGTTCAGATGCAAGGTTCTCTTTCTGCCTTCTTCCCTCTGGTTTGCAGTTAAGTGTATTAATTAATCCAGAGGCAAATCTTTGCAGGCCAACGCTGTCTTTCATTCTCCTGGCATGGAAGCTGCCACGAGGTTTAAACACACTAAGACTATTTTCCACCCACTTCAATTATGTTTGGACCCCAGCTGAAGTGGATGGATAGGACAGCCCACCTTTCACACTGCTGCCTCCTTCATGTCTGAAAGGCTCGTCCCTGCAGTGAAGGAGGTGAAGGGTTACGGGGCGCTTGTAGCACCAGGCTCCAAACAGACAAAGGGCATTCTGTTGTGCAGACGTAAACACATTTGGGGAGACGTAATTTCTTAAAAAGGTGGTAAGAGGGGAGCCTCTCGTTTAAACATGCCTCACTAGGAACCACCCTATTTGGAAATGCTATAAAAGGGGAAAGAGGGAATTCAGTTCGGCGACTTATGCCTTTCTTCCCCCTAAAAGCAAATCTTCTAAGAAATAAAACATTTTTAGCAAAGGAAAGGTTAAAAAAAAAAACACATGCAAGGAAAATACATTTAAAAGAAAAAAAAAAAAAACCCACACATAGAGGGAATATGTGTCATATGAAATTTAAACTTTCCACAAATAATGGTTTTCATGTTTGCCCTAAAAAGAACCGTAAGTTCAGACTGTTAGAATAACTGTAAGGCCTACACTAATTAAAATATCCCCTTTTATAAACACAATTTACTTCTTTGGTTTGTTTCACATTTTTTCCTTCTTAGAAAAGAAATCCAGCTAGACACTTAGCTGCTGTAGAATGTACTTAGGGCTGTAACAGCCCCTTCATACCGATGGGATGACATCAGCCTTATTTCTCTGTAACCTTCTGTCTAGTTCTCATCCACAGGGCTCATGTACAGATATGCCCAGCATAACATAACATGCTTTCTCAGATCTGCCAAGGAGCTGACTTAGCTAATCTTTTTAACAAATTATGTGTAATAAACTAGGGGCGTGGAAAAATATGCAGCTTCTGGTCATGCCCATTTTGGGGATAAGAGGCTTATAATCAATAGCAAACACTCAATATAAAAACTACATGAATATAAATAAATACTTTTAGATAAAAAAAAAAAAAGACTGAATAATAAGCTGGATATCCAGTTAATGCCTACAAATGCTGAAAGGATTGAATGGGGATGAAGAAAGATAGCTTTAAAATGCTAATTGAATTGCCTTTCCAATCAGAAAAATAAATCAGCTATCTTCGTTTTTGAATATTACTTATGCTGGGGGAAAACGGAATACGAACATAGGAACTCTTACTGAAGAACTTTCATTTAGTGATTATGATCCACATTTAATGGTGTTAACATAGTAAAAATGTGTAAAATCACAAGGAATAAATTTGCAAAATATAAGGACAATGCAGTTATTCCCAAAGACACCTATGCCAGAAATATCTTCAGATGTCAATCATCCTGATGCTAAAAATGCAAAGGCAAACATCTCTAGCCATTTAGCTAGTTCAGTGGTTACTCTATTTGAAATTCTGAAAGATAGCCAAGGGAATAACAGACTCTCAACACTAAAAAAATAAAAGCACAGCCGGCAGGTGAACCATATTGTGGGAAGTTGCCGTCCAGTCAAGGAAAATATTTTCAAGAGTAACCAGGGTTCCAAACAGATTCTGGAACCTTAAAGAAAGGAGAAATGAATTCCTTTTGCAGGTGGAGTACACAGCTGGACAGGAAGGATGGCTAGAGAATGTAAATGGGATAAGGGAGGCTGATTTCCTCTGAGCTTTTGTTGCTATTTCTGGAATTCAGTAGAAAGAATACTTTTCTTTCCTGGCCTAAATCTGAGCAAAGTCCTACTGATAAAGTGCACATTAATCTACCTGTAGGCAAAATGGGTCTCTTCAGACAAAAGCTTCATAACATATTAGGTAATAAAAGGGAGAAAAGAGCACTGCTAGGCCTGGGTCCTTAATGAAAAGAGAAAGTACCAGATATACTCCCAGGTCAACCCAATACAAGATACTGACTCTCAGGTCAACTCAAAGTTTATCTCTTAGCCACCTTCTGGGATGTCAGGCAAATTGGGTTCTACCTGAAATACTAGAAGATTCTATGTTCATTTCTTTCAAAAGCTCTAAGAACAATTCTTGTGTTTACCTCACAAGGCAAAAATCATACATATGAATGGAAACAGACAAAAGCAACTAGTATTTTTAGGGACATCAAATTAAACAGGATGAAAACCCCACAAACAGTGGATGAAGTATTAGGCAGATGTGCTTGCCTGGCCAACGTGACTCTAGCACCAGCCCTTCCTTTCTGCTTTATGTTGGAACCACGGCACTGGCTAGCTGAGCCCAAACCTGTGCCAGATATAGCTCTTTTATTTTGGGGGAAGGCTCAACTCCATGATTATCCAGCAAAAGCTGGACCCTCCCTGGGTGTGTAACAGGAAGGCGATCACTTAAACACAGGATAGAACGACTTACAAAGGTAATTAAAGTTTATACACTGCTTTCTGCACTGGCACCTATAAACATTTCCACAAAATGTTTTTTCATTAAGGCTTGGCATGTCGCAATGAAAACTTTTCAAATAGCATATTTAATATTTTTGCAAGGCTGCGTCAACTGACAGGCAGAATCCAGGGAGCACAATTTTGTAACACGCCTGAAAGAGAATTTGTGACATCTGAAAGAGAATTTTAATACTTCTACCATCGATACAGCAAGTTTTGAACAATTTTTACACCCACATTTTCTTAACTGATGTCTCATATGACTAAATTATATGCATTTGCAGATGACGACAGAGGGTAATAAGTCTATGGTGACAGAATCAGCTGATAACGGGATGAAATTGAGAGCTAACACCAGGGTTCCAAAGAACTCACCAGCATTTTGGCATGTGGAAAAGTCATTACTATCCATGATCCAACCTACCTCTCCCAGGAAATCAGGAGAGGTTACCTATGTAGGCACACACTCAAATGTATAGAGTCACCAGGCAGGTCATGTCAATGAGCAAAAGGAGGTGGACATATCAGGCGAAAGGGAAGGACTGTAGAAAACTGAAAAAGCCCTCATCCTATCTAAAGGGGGGTAGCTGCTAATCATTTATTCAATCACTTAGGGGGGTATTCAATCATTTATTGCCAGAAAGGATCATGGGTCTAAGGTTGACAGATATTGCTATTTTTCCAGAGAATTTGGAAATGAAAAGTTTATCAAGAAATTACCTGACTTGTAATTATTCTTTTACCTACAGAAAAGTGAAGGAATACCATGAACACCCACAAGCTCTTCACCTAGACTGACCAACCATCAGCACTTTGCTACACTTGCATGCTTACATTTCATCCGTACATATACAAACACATCTAAAAGGAAGCGGTTGATCTTATGACACTTCACTCCCAAAACTTCAGCATGTCTTTCCTAAGAACAAGGACCTCCTCACACATAATCACAATCATATCACAACCAAGAGATCTGACACTGATAGAATACAACCTAATCTACAGTCCTTATTCAAATTTCCCCAATTGTTCTAATAGTGTTTTTAATGTTCCCAATGCCCCCAATCCAGGGTCCAATTAAGGAACACAAGTTGTATTAGTTGTCAGGTTTCATTAATCTCCTCTAAATGGAACAGAACAGAAATCCCTTGTATTTACTACCTTTCTAAGGCTGGTATCTTTGAAACACCTAGACCGCTTTTCTTATAGCATATACCACTATCTGAATTGCGTAATTAAATTCCAGCTAAAAATTCTCAACAAGAATTCTCTATAGCACTTTGATTTAATCACTTGGTTACAATATGCTGAGCATATTTCTCTTGTCAAAGCACCTTCTCCCTCTTTCGCCTGATGCTTATAGTAAACACTGGTGGTCTTTACCAGATGATAATGTATCAATAGTTGCAAGAGGGTGATGTCCCTGATTCTGTCATTCCTGCTATGTTTATCAGTTCCCTCTTCTACTTTGTCTACTAACTCGTGGATTCTATCTTTTTTTAAATTCAATAAAATTTGTAATACCCCCCGGGGCCATCATTCTTTTGGGTGCTAAAATTGTCCTAAATATGGCCAGTGGGAAGCCCTTTAAGCTGTTTTCTGTACCTCTTGGTCCACTCTCTTTAGACTTCTGTTTCGAACACCTGTTCAGAATCCTGGTTTAAGAGCACTTGGCCAACAGTGAGACAATGTGCACACCACAGGTGAGGGATTTTAGTAGCATCAAGTAGAGTTTAGCCAAAATCACTCAAAGATTCTCCACTATTTAAATGTGACTAGAAGGGAAAAAAATCTAAATATTTCTGGTTCCTCTATCTTTCAGAAATTAAGGTTAAAGTAAAGCCAATAAACCAAGAGCCATCTTATGTGACACTTTAATATATAGCAAACTTGAACTCTATAAACTTAAAAATGAACCATGGTAAACTTTAAGTAGAAAAACACAGAACACATTTGGCTCTTCTTGGATTGTGTAATTTCTGCTCTCAATTTAATCTAGCCATGTTTCATTTCTTATTTCTCCTAATCAACATTTCCCTTTAAAAAACAGATAATCAAAAGAGACAGCACCATCTGCTCCAATCCAAAAAAGAAAATGGACTGTGTGCTAAATGCATCAAATTGAAAAATAAACTAAAATGAAAAGTTAGATTGGGCCACCAAGCAGGGAATGTCTAAATGGAGCATGCTATCAAAGAGATACTTTCCTCCAGGATTAATCGTCTGAGGACCAGATATCCCACAAATCCAAGGTCAACGTGAAAGAAGTCATGAATTGTTTTCAAGCAAATTACTCTTTACCAAAATCATATTCACTGATCCTGCTGACTCATTCTGAGTCTTTTATAAAATTAAACTATTTGGAATTTAAATTATTCCTTTTTCTATATAAAATAAAAGACTCATTTGAGCCACAGAGCTAGCATCTACATTGTCTAAATGGGCTGCCTTTGTTGTTCACAACATGACAGTCAGAGGCCTGAATAATGTCTTTTGCATACATATTTAAAAATCCGGTTAAAAGGCCTGAAAACCGGAATATTACACTTGTACCCTAAGCCTGCTATATAAATGGCACACCTTACCAGACATACCAGTCATTTTCAAAGTCTGCAGGTGACAAATCATTCTCAACTGGTACCCACCCACTCACTGCTGAGGTATACAATCCCTAGACCACAGTGAGCTCATCAGGCCTGGGGGGGAACCCATATGCAAAATCAGCCATTTGGGTCATGGACCAAGCTGGACAAGAAATAAAAATGCACAAGAGGAAAATATAAAAGATAAGATAGCAAAGGAAAAAAAAAAAAGAACAGATGTCTCTACCCTAATGCTGGGGTGGGTGGGGCTGGACAGGTACATGCAAAAAAATGAAGCTAGACCATCGACTTACACCATACACCAGAATAAACACAAGATGGATAAAAGATTTAAATATAAGTCGCAACACCATAAAAGTCCTAGAGGAGAACATAAACAGGAGAATTTCAGACACCCCACACAGCAATATTTTCACCAATATGTCCCCTACAGAAGGGATATAAAGAATAACAATTGGGACTACATCAAATTATAAAGCTTCTGCATGGCTAACGAAAACATCAGCAAACTAAAAAGGGAACCAACCGTATGGAAAATATATTTGCCAATGATACCTTGGACAAGGGTTTGAGCTTCAAAATATATAAAGAACTCACATGATTCCATACCAGGAAGACAAATAATCCAATTAAAAAATGGGCAAAGGACCTAAACAGACACTTCTCTAAGGGGGACATACAGATGGTCCATAGGCATATGAAAGGATGCTTAGCATCAATAGCCATCAGAGAGATGCAAATTAAAACCACAATGAAATACCACATCACATTGGTCAGAATGTCCACCATTAATAAATCAACAAACAAGTGCTGGTGAGGTTGTGAAGAAAAGGGAAGCCTAGTGCACTGCTGGTGGGAATGCAGACTTGTGCAGCCACTGTGGAAAATAGATGGAATTTCGTCAAAAAACTAAAAATGGAACTGCCTTTTGACCCAGCAATTCCAATGCTGAATTATACCCTAAGAATCCTGAAACGCCAATTCAAAAGAACTTATGCACCTCAATGTTCACAGCAGCACAATTTACAATAGCCAAGTGCTGGAA